>JAUCMS010000044.1:6268771-6284962 GCA_032357445.1 Enteromius radiatus | reverse complement strand
CTATGTCTCTCGGCTGGCCTGGGAACGCCTCGGTGTTCCCCCGGAGGAGCTGGAGGAAGTGTCTGGGGAGAGGGAAGCCTGGGCGTCCCTGCTTAGACTGCTGCCCCCGCGACCCGGTCCCGGATAAGTGGAAGAAGATGGATGGATGGATGATTGTATTTATGTAATCATCTATTGTAGAAGAAAGAAAGTCAAACAGGTTTGGAATATCGAGACGGGGAAAAATAATCTTTTTTTATTTGTGACTGTTTTGCATGGCAATATAAGTCACGCATTGAGCGTGACAGTCACTCATTTCGGTCTATTGTCACGCACTCCCGCCACACATTGTATTTCTTACGCAGAAAAAACTATTTATAATATATTTAATATACCGCAGCCCCCAACATTTCTCTGGCTACGCCGCTCTCGCTATGGAACCGGCAGGATTCAAGCGCGTCTCCCCTGGAGTTCTTAGTCGGGCCTGCCACTCATCAGCCAATCAAAAAAAAAGAAATAGTCTACACAATAGCCAATCAGAAAATAGCACTATTGTATCTGGGTAAGATTTAACACAACAACCAATGAAAAAAAGCATCCTGAAATTGTTCACCATCTTCCTCGTTCACTGTTTCAAATGGGAGCCAACACCACAAATGATAAAGGAGTCCAAAAAGGCAACAAACACTTACAACAAACAACACCAAACAAATGAGATGTCACTCTTGTCTTCAAAACTTGAGAGCCCTGATAAGTCATGGATTAAAACATACCATATGGCCATTTTTGAAATGTATATATTTAAGTTTTGAAAAATCACGTCAGATTTCAGCTATGAATTAATTAGCAAAATAGAATAAACAATATTAAATGAGATTTAAAACAAGCACCTTCAAACTTATGCAAAGTTTGAGACATCAATAGTGAACCAAATACAGGGTCCCAGATGGATTGATCTTGTCACGATGTTGGTGAAGGAAAGCACAAGCAGAGATTCAATTTCACGAAATAACAAATCTTTAACACGGGCAAGCAGGGTAGTGCGCGCACACACACATAGTAAAGCTGGACCACGCAAACTTAACTCAAGAGAACTTATAAAGGGGAGGAAATGAAAGCAAACGAGCATGACACACCTGAACTTAATTGCATAATTACAGAATCTGGGTCACACAAAGACAGAGCACATGGGGGATAAAAACAATGACAAATAGTGCAGGGCGTGACAGATCTCTTTCCAGCTACACTCAAAAATATGAAAATATCAGAACCCTTTATCCGTGAAGACCCACACACTGTCATATCATCACGACAGATAATAATTTATGTGACTGATGCCTATTAAAAATACATTTGAAATCCCCAAGGCTTGCTTTTTTATGGTATATATAGTCCAGATTGTGTTAGCCGTGTCTTTGTGGCCTCTGCCCAAATGACAAAATGATGAATTTAACAACATGTTCCCCAAACACTTTCTTGCACATTTTTTAAAGTTAGGTGAGGCGTGTCTTGTCTCATAATTTACAACATGTAAACACGTCTTTATCTCTATGGGTGCGTGACACTGAGGCAGTTTCCATGGAGACATTCGGCTAAAAAAAACAGTTGTACAAATAAATCTCATTAACCTCTTCACCTCTGCCTACGTCTCTGGAGAATGGTTCTTCACAAACAGGAGCCTGGTTTCTTCGTTTCTGCCACAAAAAAATCATTTTAAGCGCATTGTAACCTGACAAGGTGTCACAGAGGGCAAATGCGGAGGGGCAGACGGCTTCATCGCACACACGTGAACTGTGCTCAGCGGCATATGATGCCTAATGGACGTGGGCTCACATTAATGACTCCCCGTCTGTCCTTGCTTAAAAAAGATGCATTTGTACCAAGAAAGTTGCCATCCACTGAAGAAGGTTATTCCAAGACTTTGAATTAATGTAGGAACAAATGTTCGTAGCTATTGAAAGTCTTTTCCTCTGATTATAAAAACTTCATTGTTCTTTTACAACTGCTGTATACTCAGAGGCGGTCTGTGGGTTCGTGAGCCTCAAGGCCAGAGTATAAAAACAGACCCAGCTGGTGTAAAATAATATAAAAATGTCTATGGAGCCACTACAATGTTACGAGAAAGAACTTACACAGTGTTCTCATCGTACAATAAATATGATATGATAATATAAATATTTTAATGTTTCACATTTGTATGTGGGTAAAAGAGCTAAATGAATAATTAAATGTTTCATATAAACGGTGTAAAACGGATGTAAAAAAAAAAAAAAATGCAGAACTGTATGCAGAAGTGACCATAAGTTAAAACATAATTGCAAATATAAAATGTGTGCATTCAATGTCAAACTGAAACATAAACAAAATAAACAGAATCTATACATAGAAACACAAGATTTTAATATACTTATTAATATGTATATTTAACCATTCATTTTAAAATAAAATTATAATAACTAGCCTATAATAATCAGTCTATAACTATAACTAGTCTAGTATAAGACCTTGTGTTTCACTCACATTTTTTTATGAAGTCATGTCATAATAATATGTCATGTCATATGTCAATCATAATGCTTTACATATGTGAAGGGGAAATTTTGTTATCACTTATGCATGTCGTTTTATATATTAAGGGAAAGTCAGTGGGGTCCAAAACCGCAATGGACCCCAATAACATCCACTGTCTGGACAATAAAAAATAAAGCCTTTATTTTCTTTAGTAAAAGTCATACAGATTTGAAATAACATGAATGATGACAGAATTTTGAATGTTTTATTTTTTCATTTCTTTAAGAGTCAAGTCATAAAACAAAAAAAAACTGAGATTATTATAATGTCTGTATGTGTTTCCAGAAATACAGGTTTACTGATTTATTATTGGCTGCATTTATATTGTTCGTATATTTCTATAATTTGGCAACCACTTACATCGCCCATAGGACAAGCGGCCCTGTGTATAATTACATGTCAGGCATACGGTAGCATTGTTAGGTCAAATAAACTCCACTGGTGTTAAATACTCATTAGAACCACAAGAGAGCGATTGCATATCTGTTCACAACATAATGATTTCCACACATACAATACACCAGAGAATCGCAGAGAAATAAAGATGTGTGTTACGCTCCCTGGGACTGTGCATGTGTAATGAGTAGTATAAAAAGAGTTGATGTGTACTTGCATGCGCGCTCGCGATCGCACGTACATCTGTGGCCCCAACACCAAGAGGCAGGTCACTGTTACCCCCCCGGGGGGAAGCTGCTTGAGCACTGCTTGTTATCCTGTTGTGGGAGACAGAGTGTGACAGCCCCTTAATCCAGCCAGCTTTGTGCCACTGCCCCCGACACCATGCTAAATTGTGTTTGCTTGAGGAAGCTCTCAGAAGCATCCAGCCTGCACCACATCTG
The DNA here is from genome assembly GCA_032357445.1 of Enteromius radiatus. NCBI lineage: Eukaryota > Metazoa > Chordata > Actinopteri > Cypriniformes > Cyprinidae > Enteromius > Enteromius radiatus. The sequence goes on along the minus strand of JAUCMS010000044.1, from coordinate 6,281,573 downwards.
TGACCTTCCTGACACATATAGAGCAAATACAGAGAAACGCAGAGACCGCACTGATGGGAAGCTCTGCCATCTCCAACGCAACCAGAGGCTCTTTTGTCATAATTCATCCATTGATAGCATATGACATTCCATCTTCCACTCGAGAAGGCAAAGCGCTGAACTCAATTTTCCTTCCAAGAGCGCCGGCGACGTGGATCTGATGTTACCGTGGTGTGATTCCGAGTGAGAGTACCTGCCATGAGAGGACATGCCGTGGACATAGAGAAGTTGGGGAGGTGCTCGTACATCGAAAATATATATATACTTTGGACCAACTTAAAAAAAAAAAAGCCTAATTTGTTTGTTTTTCTCTAATTATGGTTTGGTTCCACTTTTTCTAAACTATTCTAAGGAATGTAACTGAACAGTTGACTTCAGCCATTGGCTTTCATAGTATGGGTGAATAATTGAAATTTTTGTGAGCTATCCTTTTAATAGTATTTAAATCAAAATGTTTAAGTCAAAATGTTGCTTTATAGTTCATATATGTAGTTCTGACATGAAACTCTAGATGGCGCAGTCCAATAGGACTTACACAATCTGACCTAATGACATCATTATCACATGGCACAGCTGATTGGTTTTCTCCTGCATCAGTAGCCAATAAGCTCACTGCTCAGTATTCAAATACCATCATTGTTTGTTGTAGCAGTTTGGCTTTATAAACCCTCCACCTTCCCCAGCTCCACCTGTATAGAGCTGCTACAAGGTGATTCACAGGGCAACTGGAAACTATTTTCTAAAAAATGCACTTTAAATAAATGGCATGGCTGTTTCTCTTTTTTTCTGTAGAGACAGCTGGGAGGAAACGGTAACGTTAGACTCTGGCATGTGTCCCTCAGAGCGAAACTTTAGCTTGTATGTGTGTGTGTGTTCATTTTGGGGTTTAATGTTCAAGGGAGAAAATCCACTGTACTTCTAACAGCTGATCAATATGGCTTTTCAGTTTTGCCTTTAGGTAAGCCAGAGTGAGGCTGCATTAAGTGATAATGCAGGGCTTTAATTCATGGGGGACCTTGTACACCTGCATTTGAAATATGGCTTATACATTTCTATATAGTAACAGTGTTTCGTTCCTGAATAAACCACTGTTTTTTGAGTGAGTGAGTGAATGAGTCACTCATATAGACAGATATCAAATATAGGTTCTTACGCAGTTTTGTGCTTATGTGCTTGTGTTTTTAGAACTGAGAAGCAGCCATACTCTGGTCTGGCTCTGGAGCTTTTAATGAAACAGTTGAGTAAATAATTTATTTACTCATTAATGAAGTCACATGTCAGCACTTTGCGGTGTAACTTATTATTAAAAGCAGGAATAATCTTGCACTGTGCAGAAATTATGTTTACATTTTTTATTAAATAATTACAGAGCTTTTACAAAAAAACAACCCTAAATGTAAAAAAATATGTTCTAAGTTTCTCTTTGTCAACATACTCATTATGTTATGAAAACATTATGTCTGATGTTGTCTATCTGAACATTTTAAGACCAGTTTATGAAATATATTTTAAAAAATTATTAGCTATATGAACATTAAAAATAAAGACAGTCACTTGTTGCCACCTACTGGTGTAACTACATAACTTGCAGAAAACAAGTGCGGAATGTGCACACAACAGTTAATCGTACAATATGTTGTTTTATATAACATTTTAGGCTATATTACACATATTTATTTCATTTGTTCATATTAAAATATACTAAATATATAAAAAATTAGCTGTTGTAATAATATCTCACAATTACATTTTTGGTCAAATAAATGCTGTCTTGGTGAGCATAAGTCTTCTTTCACATAGTATTGTGGGCTTTTAACAGCTGCAGATATTCTTTTTATGGGCAGAAGTGAAATAGGGTGCCGCAGTGTTAAAAAATGTAGCTAGTTTTTTTTTTGTTTGTGGCCCCACCAAAAAAAAAAAGAAAACGCTTCTGCCCCAAGCCTGTCCATGTATCACTTATCCAGCTAACACATAAATTGTGGTGATCATTTTTTTACACATCACATGTCATTTGCCTGCCCTACTGGGTCCTTCCCTCAGCCTGGGGGCCCTATAAGGCTTAAACTCAGGTAAGCCTGTGGTTTAATGTCACCCTGTGAGCATGAGGACATGGTGTGGAAGAAATTCTTACATATTTTCCGAACAACAAAGAGAGAAATGAAATGGGACTGGAAAGAAGACAAACATACCGTGAGGGCTGGTTTCTTCCAGATTCAGCCGCAGGCATGGAAAAGGACCCAGACTCACAACACCTGCAACCGGCAGCACAAGCACCACGGGGTCTGCAGATATACAGCGAGACATCTGGGAACTAATGAAGCCACAGATGAGCTAAATGTTAATTAAAGTTTCTGTAATAAAAATCCATATGGTGGCCTACTGATTAGCACACTCAAGATACACTCGACGTGTTTCATTATACCAGTACAAGGATGTTACTCTGAGTTCTCTTTGGAAAAGCTTGAAGCCATAGGGGGAAATTCTGATCTGAAGCTTTACTGCTGTGGAGGTGGGGGGTTGTGGGAGGGGCTTTTATATATACTCATAAAAGTTTTTTTTATGTTCATATTTCTTCATAAAACATCAATGTACTTTAAGATTATAGCATTTATTCTAGCTTGGAACAGCAAGAATAAACTTGCACTGTGCAGAATTAAGTTTAAATTTTAGATTAAATTAAATAATCTTTCCTAAACCTAACAGAGCTTGACAAAAGAGTTTTTCAAAATTGGTCTTTCATGCAAGCATATGACAGACAAAAGAAGATGATTTCTTATTCTGAATGTAATTCCTAGGAAACTTAGGATCCCTGAACGCTCAAAACAACTGAATCAGTTGAAATCGTTTTTAAAGTGCCCCTATTATGAGTCCCCAACAACAGGATGACACGGTCAAAAAACACTTGCCTTGTAATGTGCATTTATTCTTCACCTTACATGCTCAATGACTACCAGACGATTCACTCAATTATATGTTTTTACAAAAACCTCCTTTGCATGATGGTGATCTGCGGTGATTGGTCCAATTGGTCTCTTTTCATCACGCCTGTAATGAAGCAGTGTTTGTTTACAGCGTTAACGGGAAACAGCTATTTTACCGCTCCAAAAGCGGCACCTAGTGGCAAAGAATAAATTTGCCCTGTTTTTATTCAGACCAACGCAAACGTTGACGTCAGCATTTAAAGGAATCTTTTTAAAACGACTTGTTTCAATGATTCAGAGTCGACTCTTTCTTTTGAGAGACAATAATTATATTATTTCTTTTTCATTTATTTTGAGCTGTTATGCACGCTGCATGATGCAATTTTCAAAAAATATATTAATAGGAGCACTTCAAATGTTTGTGTGCTTTTTATAGGTTTAAGATGCTTATTTGAACTTTCCAGTTGATCATTTTGCTAACATTATGGAAAACAAAGACAAACATCAACTGAAATATGTAAGAAAAGCTGTTACGTAAACCACAAATATCATTTTGGTGCTAACTTTTTGAGAATATTATTAAAGACCACACTAAGGGAACTTTGAGAGAACCGTGCCAGCAAATTCTGTGAATGTTTTTTTGAAAAAATGTTGAAAAAATAAAAAGGCCTTGCTGACTGCATCTAGAAAACTGAGCTCTATGCATCTTTTCCTGTGCAGTGTTGTCCTGTTTGTTCCTCTGTGGTCACTGTGATGTAAACACAGATTGCAGGAAAACATTATTTAAATGGGGAAAAGGAGTGCTGACTGTTCATTTGGAGATTCATTTCACCACCTGATGCTGACTAGGCAGCAATTCTCTCTAGAACCGCTGGTGTAATAGCATCCAGCCTCATAAAATGATTTCTCTTTATGCCTTTTTATCATTTTACTCTTTGTTTGTGTAAGCATTTATGAAGTTTACAAAGAAAAGGTTTTGATTTTGTATATGATGAACATAATGCAACTGCCTCAACGGGTTATACCAAAAAAAATTACGGACAAATATGAAAAGAAAGCATCTCGCATTCAATCAAACTTATAACAGGTTGATATGCACCTACTGTGGGCACTTACAAAGAAATCCATTCATTACAAGCAGTCTGACATGGGCAGATGGCAAATGGTTTAATCTTTTCACCCCAGAATCCTAGGCAGCCTCAAGTTTCCACAGAGGCAATCATACGCACTGAGGGATGGGATAATTGCCATTGATGGCAGCCAGCCTTCCAGAGACAGGCCTCATAGTTTCACAAATAGCACAAACTGACTTGATGGTCAAGGGCTCAAGCCAAAGTTTCAGACAACAATCCAGCTGGCTGCTTGATGGAAGATAATTATAAAGTCTCAGTGAATGATGTCCACAGTCCAAAACATCCGGTTACCACCGGTAGCCTATATGCAGTGTTTGCAAAAATTAGTTGGACATTTTTAGACTCCCACTTAAAATGTATGAATCTCATGGCATCACACAAACCAAATAGCATCTGCAAAAAAACTACATGCATTCTCAGAACTATAACTGACTTTTTTTTGTGAATGAAAGTAGTCACTTAATCACATTTACTAATACTGAGAAGAAGAAAAAAGAATATATTTTCACTCAGAATGACATTTTACAGGTAATTACAAAGAAACAGCACAAATGCACTGAATTAAACATGATTATGTGGAACGACTGACAATGTATATTTTCTTGTAAAATGTACTTTGATCTTTGTTTTATTTACAGCAATACAGCTTTTATTGTAGTTATTTATTACATTTAATGTTTTTGTTTACGTATTCATATGTGTGTGTACAGTTTATATTTATTATGTAAACACACTTATACATGACTTACACACTTATATATGACATATATATTTTATGAATATCAATATACACATGTAAATACATGTAATTTATGCTGTATTTTAAAAGCAACTAATCGGTTGACAGCACTAATTATATATATATATATATATACACACAAATAGGAACTTTACTATACATTCAGTCGGCATCCAGTCAAGTGACATAATGATGGTTGTGAGCAGCTAAATTGCAGCACTCAAATAATTACAAACTAAACTGAAAATTGGACCTCAGAGTCCTCAAGTGTTGTTCAAATGAAAGAAGATTCAGATGACAGCTGTTTATCCCTGTTAGTTATGGTCTCACATGGACCCCCAGAGAGCTGTCAGTAAAGAATGGTGTCATTTCTCCTAACAGAGCAGAAATGACTCATTAAAAGCTGATGACATGATAGTGATGAGTGCAAGGCAGTGGTCCACAGTCTCCCAGAATGCCGAGCTGCAGTCATTAGCAGGGAGGTTGGGCAGGCTGAGGAATGAGGTCACTGTGTTCCAGGGTTGAGCAGAGCAGAAGGAGGAGAGCCACTCTGGCCAGGACCATAATGAGCACATTCAATGGCTTTGTGTGCAGCCTTTCACACTCTCTCACTCTCTCTCTCTCTCACACACACACACACCTTCCTACACACATGCATGTTGTTGATTTATTATTATTATTTTTTTTTTTCTCCTGAGAAATGAGCGATAAGGAATTATTTTGTAAGCATACATATTATCACAAACTGCATTTTATGCATTAAGCCAAGACATTGAATTCACATTATGAAACGATTCTATGCTCACTGACATTATTCTAAAGTCAAGGTTTAACCTTTTTAAACTCTAGGTTTAAAGGATATCACACTGCACAAGATGACTAAAAATGCAGAAAGACCAGTGCTGTTTTACAACTCACAGGATTTATATATAGTCTTTAATGTTGCCAACATACTGCACAACATGCAAGTATATTTCATTAAATAATTTTATTTGGCATAAACCACAATATCATCATAACAGATTACATAACAGAGGGCGTAGTGCATAATATGTGACCCTGGACCAAAATCAGTCAGTTACATGGATATATTTGTAGCAATAGCCAAAAATACACTGTATGGGTCAAAAAATAAAATGATATATTTTTTTATGGCAAAAATCATTATTAGATTATTAAGTAAAGATCTTGTTCCATGATGACATTTTCTACAGCAAATATATTAAAACAACATTTTTGATTAGTATATGCATTTTGTACAACTTTAAGGGCAATTTGTCAATATTTTAGATTGATTTACCTGCATACCTCTTTTTCCCTCAGATTCCAGATTTTCAAATAGTTGTATTTCGGACAAATATGGTTAAACCATACATCAGTGAAAAGCATTTTTATTTAGATTCGGACGATGTATAATTCTCATTTTTGAAAAATGTTACAGGTTTTGTGCACCAGGGTCACATATACTTATTAGAATGAATAAACAACAACATCTATATTTAAATTCCTTTGAAATGAGATACTGAGGAGTACTATATCTTTTGTTCTCATTGCAATCTGCAGTGACATTCAGACCAAGCAAACTCATATATATATATATATATATATATATATGGTCTGTGTGATTTGAAATGTGTTAAGTCCACTTTGCAGGGCAACATTGGATGATTGGAATGCACTGCAGAAAATATCTATCTAGCAGCAGCTTCAGGTCCTGAGATCAACAAAAACACATGATTCCAGAAGTACCCTCAGGGCTGTACATTGCTGGGTGGAGCAATAAAAAAGGTCTAAAACATTTCATCACACACTGGAGCTAAAGCACCATTCTAAGTGTCCCACATACCAGTATTTTCAATAAACCTTTCTTGGCTGTCTAAAAACCTATTATCATACCACTGTGAAGAGTACTCAAAGCAGGCACCAAAAACCCATATCTCTATCCAAAACAAAAACATCTTTATTTGGAATTTTAAAAACTCATAAAAACAAGGAGGTTCATGAAAGTGTTATTGAATATTTGGGAGGAAAAAAAACCGAGCGCTCAACCAGACAGAATCAAACAGTATATCTGTGGAGTGTGAATAGACAGACCCTCATACCTGTCAGTGCAGAATTTCACATCTTGACTCCAGAAATCAAACGATATTGCATATTAAACAGAGGATTGTTTTGGTGAGACTTGTAAGAACAGAGCCGTCAATCAAAACACCAAAACATTTCACAGCAGAACATATTGCACAATACCTCACTGTAAAAAAAATTACAGTGATTTTAACTGTAATGAACTGTAAAAATGCTACAGTAAAAACCTGTTCAATGGTTAACGGTAAATCCCTGTATTTTTAAAATTTAAAATTTACAGGGGAAAACCATAATCTGACATTTCCGGAATACCCTGCAAATTTTGTTTGAATATGAATTTTTCTTTAAAATAACTGTGTTATTTTTTTCTTATCTGTTATGTTTCTTAGGGTTGTATGTTACATGTAATGTTGTTAAATGAAAGTTTATTGCATATTTTAGTTTAATGAGTCTCACCATGATGGTGTTTAGTGTTTGTGTGAATGACACTGAGATCCTTCTATATATGATCATATTTAAAAGCTGCTTGTGATGGGTTTTGGTTCATCATGTGACTTTCTCTTCATCATCTGCATTTGGTGCTTATCAGTGTATTTGAAAGCTACAAAACAGATTTCAGTATTTTAATAGGTTGATATATTAACATTAGTAACATCAGTAACTGAAATTACCGTATTGAACTGTAAATTTAACTTAAAACTATAAAACCTAAAAGCTTGTTACCATATTTTTTATGGTCGAATTCTGGCCAGTACAGCTGCTGTTTTGTCGCTGTAAATTTGATTTTTTTACAGTGTATGAAAAATGTTCAAGACTTTATATACTGTATTTAAATCTATAGCAGATTGTGTATTGTAGAGATATGGTATAAGGTTAAAAACACTCCTAACAACTATTATGAATTCCATAAGAAATCCACTATTTCTATATCTACAATACTAACAGTCTTTTTAACTATGAAAAAGATGACTCTCAAATTTAAATAAACTAATGACAAAACTGATTGCAACTTTATGACGTAATATAATTACACAAGCAGTTATAAGTTACATGGCCAGTTGACCGGTCTGAATGAGGAATTTGTTTGGATTCTTATTCGTGTCTGATGAAGGCAAATTGTTTTTTAACTCCACAAATAACTACCTGATTAAAATCTACCAACACTGACAAGGAAGAAAAAAAATGTTAATTAGCAACTCGGAATGTTGTGATGATTAAAGCAACGATGCTGTGACCTGCTATTCCATTAATACCTCATGTTTGAATGGAAAAAGACACCAAAAATCATTGTGCAAATTTGCTTGTGTCAATCAGGATGGGCTGAAGTGGATACACAGTCACAGGGGAGCATTTCAAAATCATAATGCTTTGTCTGATATGAGTAATTACACAAGAGAGATAGCGATTAAAGAATGTTATCTCCCTTCTCTAGTTTCCTTTTCTCTTCTTCAATCACATTTAATTGAAGTCAAGAGGTTTGAGACAAGAAGGTAGGGAGAATGAGAGGGAGGAGGTTAAGTGATTTGCAAAATGAGTTTTAATAAGATTAAAACTATTAAGAGTTCAATAACGGAATTGATTCTAAAGCGTATGGCTTTCTTCTTTTTCGTCTTGCTTGCTTTTGTTCTGTCTCAAATACAGAAATCATCCCTAAAATCCCTCTCTGACCTTATCGTGCACTGCTGTGAGATGATTGTTTGTATTTGTAGGCTTTTGTTTGGGAAAGTAGATGTGAAATGCATGAGTAATTCATAATGTGCCACATCAGGTCCATTTGGGTCCACAGAATGAGTTTTAAGCAAATCGTATGCTATTTACTCGTCCTCTCGCTGGTGTTGTGTTGAGCCAGCGAATAGCACAGAGAGCCGTAAGTGTGCTCTTTAGCTCGGTATTTAATAGCACTCCCAGGTGAGGAGGTATTAATGCAGATTTACGGACAGGGTTGGAAAGGCACACGGACCACCCACATCTGCGCTACTGACTGGAGTTTGGAAGCAAGTCAGCTTTATGGTGGGTTTAATAACGGGGTGCAGATGCCTAGTTATAGTGCTAAAAGTTAGAGTGCTAAAAACAAAGAAAAAGTTAAATGCCACAAATCTCAGATCAAATCAATTATTGAAATGTAATTGTACACTGTAAAAAAACAACAGTGATTTTAACTGGTAAATGGTTAATGGTAAATTCCTGTTCATTTACAGGGAAAAACCATAAACTGACATTACCAGAATTACCTGCATTGCATTTCAAATTGTTTCTTCTGTTTATTAGGGTTGTATGTTATATGTAATGTTGTTAAATGAATGTTCAGTTTAATGAGTCTCACCGTGATGGTGTTTAGTGTTTGTGTGAATGACGCTGAGCTCCTTCCACAGTATATTACAGTATATTCATATTTAAAAGCTGCTTATTAGAGGCTTTGGTTCATCATGTGACTTTCTCATCATCACCTGCATTTGGTGGTTATTAGTGTATTTTAAATTTACAAAACAGATTTCAGTATTTGGTTGGTATATTAACATTATATCAGTTAATGAAGTTACGGTATTTAACTGTAAATTTAACTTGAAACCGTAAAACCTAAAACATTGTTACCATATTGTTTTATGGGCAACCAATTTTACAGATTTTTTTTTTACAGTGTACATTTTATGTTTTATTTTTTATATTTATTTATGTATTTAATCTTAAAGTAATTCCTAAGGTCAATCATGAAGTCAAGTGGTTTTAACACTATATTGTGGGTTTAAAGCCTAAACTATCATATTTGATATCATAAGCCCTTATGTAGTTAGTAATATTTCCAGATGAACACTTACTGAACTTAAGCAACTCAGGTTAACTGGATTATCTATATATCGTTTTTAGACCAATCATGTTGAAAATGTGAATATCATATATAATACATCAAGCTTTTGAGAAATATTTATTTGCACATCTCTTAGGTTTTGCCCAACACAAATAAAACTACAGAGCTGTGGCCATAAAACTAAGTATTTAAATATATATTACTAAGACATTTTACTGGGGAATATTATATCACAACTGACATTTGTGTATTTTATGTACTGTAGTCTGCTACTGTTATAAAGATCATCTCATTGATTTACATTGCAGAATTGCATCTCATTTTCAGGCATTTAAATATCACCGGCTGCATCGAATTGCATATTTTTTGCTCAGTTTGGTCCTTTTTCTCCATGAGCTGCTTGCTCTACAACATGCTGTATGAGGCATAAAAGCATCATGTTTCAAAATGAATACTCAAACAAAATTAAACAAAATAAAATTATTATGGAATAAACTAAACGGTCAAATATGTATTTCAGTATGTACCTAAAACATTCCCTAAACTTCTCTGGCTAAAAATACAGAAATTCCAAGTATGGTGCTTTAAGTTATGTCAAAAAGACTTAACGGTATTTATGAGTTAAAGCACATGAACACCACCACAAAGCCATAATTACAACGGAGAAACTTCTTTAAGCCCAGAGTTTCCTATGTGAGTGCTTGTGGGTGAGAAAACATGTATCTGCATCTGATCAATACAATAACTAGTACAACTGTAATGGAATAATAATTCAGTTTACAGCACTTATATCAATGAAAAAAATGCATATAAAAGCAAAAACACACAGATGCAAATTTTTCAACATTTTGTAGAAGCAGAGTTTAAAATCTTGTTGAATTTTTGGTAAAAACCAAATTGACTTGAATGCACCTGACGTTAAAATGAAAATGGGGTTAGTTGGAACACGCTGGTTGTATCTATAGGTGAAAACAGAAAAGAGTAGCATTCACAGTATTCATAAAACAGTAGGCAAAAAGTCCCTGAATGACCTATTATATTTTAATGGTCACTATATAATTCTGATTTTGAATACAACCTTCCTGCTATGTTAAGGCACAAGCTAAAGTAATGTTGTTGAATATCAGCAGCCTTTATAACCAATATGTTTTAGGGGTACAAAAAGAATTTGCACACATTTTTGATTGTCTAATCAGAAATGCCTTAGCTGACTAACAGTATATGTAAAAAGACACAGTCAATCTTGTTCTAAGGTTATAAACCAACAAGCACATTTATGCCATCAGGACTTCCAGAGTGTTGTGGACAGCAGTGCTGGTGAGTGACACTGACAGAGCCCCAATGCATTCCCCAAAACCAAAGGAAAGGTCAAAGAGCTCATGCCACAGAGACACTGATCTAAGCTGAAGCTCCACAAGGTATACCGCAGGTGCACGTCGTTTCCGATTTTCCACTCAACACTACCTTTATGTAGGTTGACCCACACAATAGTGCTTTCCTCTGTGTCTTGTTCCATCTCTCTTTAACTACAACTTTTGAAAGAAGTCCCAAGGTACTGGGAAGACAGCTTTCTAAAGGTTTGATAATTTGAGAGCAACTTGTCATTGGCAATTGAGCAAAGTGTTGTTTCAATGTAAAAACCTGAGACAATTATTTTGAAATTTCTAGGGAGCATCTGTCAGTGTTGAGGTTAAATTTTCTCCGATTACTTGTCAAAATGTATTGAATGTCTCCATGTGAAATCTCAGTAAAAGCGTCTCCTGTACCTCTCATCTGAATCAATTCCTTTGAGGCAATTTTTATAAAATTGATTCATAACACGAAGTGTTATCTCCAAATTTTACCATGAAGACAATGAATATAGTGGAAGTTTTGTGAAGATGCTGAAAATGTCACTGCTGCTTATACTAGGCAGTTATTTACTACCAGATATTGCGTTTTTAATATATGTATATATATATATATTTCTCTCTGAAAAGTCCCCGAACCTACTCCTAAACAAGCCTATCCTCCAGCAAAAAATGACCCTATAGGTTGTTTGCCAACCTTTAGTGGATAATGCTATAGGGCTTCCCCCCCAGGCGACGCGCGTCCTTGCCCGAATGACGTGAGAAGTGGACAAGGGTTACTGGCCCATGGACAAGGCCGGCTAAAGAATACACTTCACTCTCCCCCGCATGGACACCGTGACAGCTGATCTTCAGTCCCCTCACCCCTGGACGCTCCTGTACGCTGAAAATGTCTTCCTGGCGAACAGAAATGCAACACCAAATTGCATCGATGTTGAAGAACTGACGAAGGTACCTCATTTCAAATACCTCGGATCAATGGTTAGCAGCGATGTTGACATCCTGCCAGATGTACGAGCCAGGATTAATGCGGCCTGGATGAAGTGGCGCCAAGTCACTGGTATTCTGTGTGACCGACGAATGCCCAACCTCCTCAAGTCAAAGATCTACAAGAGTGTAGTGCGCCCTCTGGCCCTTTATGGATCAGAGTGCTGGCCAGCAACTGCAAAACACGAACAGGCCCTTCACATGATGGAAATGCGGATGCTTGCAATGGTGCCTCGGCTTGACATGAAGGGACCACTTCATGAACACCGACATCCGAAATCAGCTAGGCATTGTGCCGATCACGGAGAAGATGCAAGGTGTGCGACTGCGGCGGTATGGGCATGGGTTAGAAGTGATGAGAACTCATTGGTAAGAACAGCATTGCGACTCAGCCACCAAGGCCGATGACCGAGGGGTAGATCAAAATGGCGATGGATGGATAGAATCAAAGATGACGTGAGGAAGATCAAAGCCAACCTGGACGACGCCCTCGACCGTGCCAAATGAAGACGATTTTGCAGAAAAGCAGACCTCGCATTCAAGCAGGAATAACGCTAAGAGGAAGAAGGATATCGATCTCACCATAATTCATACTAGAGCTGCACAATTAATCGTTAAAAGATCGCGATCTCGATTCGACCCCCCACACGATCTTAATCCAGAATTTATACGATTCAGCCAATTATATTTTCAAGGACAGGAGACGAGCATAACTTGTCTGATCTCAAGATAACGCGCAATCA
>JAUCMS010000044.1:6210420-6247022 GCA_032357445.1 Enteromius radiatus | reverse complement strand
AAATTATAAACTCTAAAGACTAACGTTAACTTACTGAAATATATAAAGCAAGACTCACGTGACTCTTCTAACAGCTCGAATTCGTCCTGTTCGCAGTATATGGCGGATAAAACGGACATTTCATCATACGCTTCCCTCGACATTTTGCAATCCTTGTACAAAACCCGACATTATTATTTAAGGTTGTATAACGTTTACGTCTGATCAGTTTGCTGTTGAACTACGTTATCATATTCCGTGTAGAAACACTACTACAGAAACAGTTCCGCCTCACAACGTGTTGCGCATAAATCACTCAAAAGAAATCACACTTAAAAAAAAAATAGTAATTTGCACACCAAAAACAGGAACAAATGGTCTTGTTTGACTGTATTTAATTTCAGTTCTGCAGAGTAAATTATTTAATTGCATTTCGTTTTAAACAACATATTTACTTCATGGTAAAAATAAATATAACTGATAAGCAGGAAAGCAGCAGTAAATGGGAAAACTAATGAAACATTTATCTTCCGATTTACAGTCATTGGATTCTGTCATTTTGGATGGTTAACACTGTAAATATTTTAAAATAAAACAAGGCAACACAATTTATCTGTCAACATTAGTTCCTAAAGTCATACTTTCCATTTCATTTTCACACACCTGCTTTCATGACACCATTATAAGATGTTTTGCGGTTTCTTTTTTAGTTGTATGACACTGTATGCCTACAACAGCACACAATGCCACTATAGCAGTTTTAGTCTAGACTAAATGAATGTACCAAATCCTTAAAAGGAATATGAGTTAAGGTCATTCTAGATTTATTTACAACAGAGAAAGTTATGTCAAAAAAACAATAGCTTCCACTGATTAAGCTATATAAATATCAGTTCCAGTATGTCCTAAAGACCACAAAAGAAAATTCACGTGGAGGTCCAACGCCACCAGGCCACTTTCATACGGTCCCAAACGGCTCCTAAGGAATCAAATGCTGGACGCACATCAAGGATAGTGTGCTTGGCCACCTGGCCTCCATCGTAGTAGTCTATCACATATCTAACCTCTTTTCCACATCGATCAATAATCCAGTCGTGTCTGTCAAATGGTAGCTCATGCCTACAAAAGAGAACACCAAAAGTAACTTATAACTGAATTGCCATTCCACTTAAGATGATTTTACGGAGAGAACATTAAGCAAAAAACAAGAATACGTTTTATTAAGGGATACCATCACTTACCCCATCCAGTGGCGAAATCTGGCTCTGGGTGAAAAGTCTTTTGCTTTTCCACCAAACCTTAAAAGAGAAGGTCCACATGGGCATTCTCTGTGGAAGACGACAACAGAACATGAGGACTCATCTACTAGGAGACATGCAAGGTGAAAATAAAGCAACAATAGACTCAAGTTATTCAAGATGTGGATGAGTTTGTTTCTTAAGCAGAACAGATTTGAAGAAATGTAGCATTACATCACTTGTTCACTACTGGATCCTTTGGAGTGAATGGGTGCCGTTAGAATGAAAGTTTAAACTGTTGATAAAGACATCACAATAATCCACACGACTCCAGCCAATCAATTCAAATCTTGTGTACTGAATAGCTGTGTGCACTGTTCAGGAAACAAAACCATCAAGGCATTTTAACTGATGCTTTTAACCAAAACTCTATATAATCCGTGATATCACTTCCTCCAGTGAAAAAGTCAATTGCCTTTGTTTATTTGCATCTAAATCTATCTACATATAGTCCCATTTCGGGCTGTTATCACAAACAGACTTGATCTGTGCATATTTCTCCTGATTAAGACTAAATAAATGTTACGAACATAGGAGCCGTATTTTAGCGGTTTTCATTTTTTTTTTTTTATCAGCTGTTTGAACTCTCTTTCTGACGGCACCCATTCACTCCACAGGTGAATAAGTGACGCAATGCTACATTTCTCCAAATCTGTTCTGATGAAGAAAGAAACTCATCAGCAAATTAAGGGTGAACCATTCTTTTAATGTGACTTACTTGGAATGGAGCTTCTCCCATCTCAAGATTTCCTGCCAGGCTTGCTCATTATTCTGGTTGTGAATCCTAATGATATTTGTCATATCTTTCGGGTTGATGTCATCACTGTTCCAGCGCCATCTGTTGAAAGAGTCATGAAGCAATAAAGCTCATGATAATGTGTGTATCTGAACCATTATTGGACATATATAAAGCTCCATTGTTCTGCTATATTCAAGAGGAACCCACCCTTTCCTCAGCATGGCATTCCAGAACATCTGCTCTGAGGGATAAACCCACTTCTGCTCAGATCCAGCTCGAGGGATGGTAGATTCCTCTCTTACAACAGAAAGGGAAAACGGCTGACCAGGTGAAGGTTGCTGGTTAGGTGGTGGCATCTATAGAGAATAGTACATAAACGAGCCTCAATGGTGTAAAATGGAAACTCATTGCATCCAAGCATCTCTAGGTGTTATTAGAAAAACAATTTCAAGGTAGCAAATCACCATATTTGCTGGATTGATATCAGACATTGTGGGTTTAGCCCCATTGGCAGCTCTCATAGGACACTCTACAAATTCATAAGCCCTGTCCTGATGTGCTGGTACATCTGGTGCTTTCTTCAGCTTATCACTTGCAGGTGCAGACGCCTGATGCATTGGACAGTCTGGTGGAGGGGCACCTGTTGGAGATTGTAAGGAGAACATCCACATATTTTAGATGGCAATTGGAAGTAAATTTTACAGGACGGTGGGTCTCTAGGCACAGGCCAGGGTAGAAAATCTCTGCATAAAATTGATGATGATTAATCATAAAAATAATTGACAATCAACTTGATTATCAATTAACTGCATATGTGCAATTAGAATGGACAACATCTGCCAATCATATCGCTTAACAACAGCAAATGACACATTGTGCACTCATATATTAAGATTTTTAAATAACCACTAACTTCTACTTTAAAAATGGCAAGTCATCATTCTTGTGTTTTAGAAGGTAATGTTTATATTTAAATCATTTACATAATTTATAGCAAAGGCTACATAGATATATTGACTACATTTGTTTTCATTTCTTTGGCTTAAAGGAATAGTTTTTCATTTTTAGGTGAACTATTCCTTAAACTGCAGACTGTTTGGAGGACAGCACTGGTCAGGATACAGAATATGATTTTGTAAATAACGTATTAAAGTAAAAAAAAAAAAAAGAATGAATTATTTTTAATAATAATTATTTTTTTAATAACAATGAATATAATTAAATAACATGGGAAATGATCATTAGTTGCAGACCTATTGCCAATATATATAATAATAATAAAAAAAAAACATTCAGAGTACTGATGTCTTACTTTTATTAGCATCTTGATGCATCGGACAGCCTTGTGGTGGTTTGCTGCCAAAATCTGGCACCATAATGCCCTCTGCCTTCACTGTAGGACTGGACATACTGTCTCCCATCAGCTTCTCAGACAAATAGATTAAACAACACAGTCAGTTTTGAGTGACCTTTTACAATTTACATTATTGCTGCCATATTTGCATGCATGTTATATATGCATGCAAGTATTTATGTATAAAATCTTACAATAGACGTCTTCTAACAATTGAACACAACTATCATGTTCTAGCAATGGTCAATTTTGGTTTTGTGAGTCAGCATGACTTTAAGTGGCATCACTTGTTCTCATTTTTGTCTAGTAGTTACAAACTGTACACCTGATTGATTTCCATGTCAGTGAATATACATTGAAGATGTGACAATCACATGGGTCATCCTTTCTGTGCAGTAAACGTGCAGCATTTACTGCAAAATTATGCTTTTGACAAGCTGTGCAACAAAAGTTATACAACACAATTATAGAACAGTAGCAAAGGATAAAAGCAGGTACCTGTCTGCCGATACGGCGTTTTTAACGTGTTCAGATTGTTTATGTTGGCCTTTGTTAAAATTACATGCGCAAGATATCGCTAATGAAAGATTTACCGATATGTGATAGAAAACACTTACCTCCCACCTCTACTGTCAATGTCGTTCACTAGAAACATGCCTCATATCCCATGGTGCACTGGGTGATAGCGTCAAGCCGTGTGTGTCAAGCTCGGACAGCGGCATGCGCGCTGCCCCCTAGAGTATTGGAGAGTTTATATTTTTATTTTCATATGACGCTGTCTAGTGTAAATTAGTTGAAGGTAGAAAATTAATCATTTAATTAAATTGTATTATTCGCTAAATATTTTAAATATAATATTTAAATCAACTGCTTAAGGGGAATGTTTTTTCACTGGCAATCCATTTGTTCAAGGCTCGTTAAGACTTGTGAAGCGTTGTGAGTGAATCGAGTCTTTTACGCAGAAAAGCAGCCACATGTTTTAAAGATAGAGAAACAGAATAGACTCGTTTAAAAAGACTTGTTCGTTCACAAATGAAACAACAGCGAATTCTAAGTGAACTGTAAGTAAACATTCAAAATGAGTTTTGTTCTCTTACAACCTCGTGCACTGTAACATATTAAAACTAAGTTGTTTATTCAGATTAAAACATTATTGTAACACCACAGAGACACGCATCTTCGGTCACTTACATGAGCATTTTGACATCATAGAATCATATCATTGTTGATTTTAATCGCATACATAACTATTAAGTAAATAACGATAAATAACCTGAAAAGCCTTACCTTATTGAAGCTTATATAGGCTAATATTTTTCCAAATCCAACCAATCACATATTACAAGCAAAAAGCTTATACACAGCTGCATCAAGTTATAGATTTTCAGAAACACATATTATATAACATTGTGTCACCTGATATGTTTTCCATTCCAGACATACATAATACTCTCCATACATAGTGTTCTCCATATATGCAATAATTACATGTAGACATGCATGGCTTCTTGAGTACATCCTGCCCTCCTGAACTGCAAAGGCAGGACCTTTCACCCATACATTTAACATTTCCACTTCATTTATAATGTCAGTTTCCTCTATTTGTATAACCCATATTGTAGTCAAAACATAGTTCTAGTATCATGGTCTACAGGCACACACTGGGTATCTTTGTGGAAGTTCAGGTGTGCTGTTGCTTTGTTAATTGCACTCATAAAGGCAAGTTGGTTGATCATAATAGCAGCTTTATAATAAATAGTGCAACCACAATTGTTGCCCTGATTGTACATCAGTCTCATGCCTCTTAATCACCTGATTTCTTAAAACGTAATGGAGCGTCTCTGATTAAATTCCTCCAGTTGAGGCCATATTTGAAGATGACATCATGACTGTCATTATTAATACACCACAATAAATGGTTTCTCACAGCTATTATGGCACAGCATTACAGCAGCAGAAACATGTATGGCATCAGATTGGACATGAAACGAGATGGAAGGTTTGTGCACTGATGTGTTATTTTTCTGTCTTTATCTCCATGTCAGTCTGTCTTTCTAGTATCCATCTCAGTTCCTGTTTTTCTCGACCAAGCCGAGCGAAGGACTTTGAGACAACCGCGGATGATTCTGCGCATCCACATGATGTTCATGACATCCAAAGACACGCTGGAAATAACCCAGGCACTGCGGCCCCCCAGAGGTAACTTGTAGAAGTCATCCGTACCAAAGACCGAGTACATATGGCTGTAGTAGCCTGGAATGACTGCGATCCTCACCAAGAAGAATGTAAATGCCATGGCAACACCATTAACCAAACTTGGTTTGGAAAGTTTGTGGTATCCCAACATGTGAAAAAACCATCTGAGAGACATTAAAAAAAAGAATACTGCAATTAGAAAATGAGCTCATGTGACAGTCACACTGAATGATTTTAGATGGATTTTGAACACTTACCGCTGGTTCACAAAGGGGGTGGAGAATTCTGAAAGCAGGCGGAAATTAGCAAAGTAAGGCAATATGCCTTGACTCTGCAGAAATAAAAAATAAAATAAATAAATAAATAAGAGAGCACAAAAAAATGACCTTGGAGAGCTTGAGGAAGTAATAGTACAACAGATCAGCTAAAAACAACCTACCAGCACATAGTAGTATGCATAGAGAGCAGCAAAATGATGCATGACAAAATATTTCTCTCCAATAGACTCCCATGAAGTAAGCATGAGCAGGAGATCTGAAAAATCAATTTAGAAGCCAAAACATATTTTCATTTCACCTAAAATACATGAATGTACATATCTTAATCAATATTTGCAATCAATAAACAAAAGTGTTTTTTTTTTTTTTACAAAAAGCATTAATTACTTAATTATTTATATCAAGACAATTGTATTTACTTTATACCCAAAATGAATAGTAATTTAGAAAAATAAAGAAAAATGTAAAAATATACTTACCATTTATGAGGTGTATTGAATCAATAAATCAATTATACACACACACACACACACACACACTACCGTTCACAAATTTGGGGTCAGTAAGATATTTCATGTTTTTTAAAGATGTTTCTTCTGCTCATCAATGCTGCATTTGTTAGATTAAAAATCCAGAAAAAAAACTATAATATTTCACAATATTATAGTTTTTTCAATTTAAAATAACTGTTTTCTGTGTGAATATAGAATGATTTCATATTAAAATGATTTCTGAAAGGATCATGTGACACTGAAGACTGGAGTAATGATGCCTTGTATCACAGGAATAAATTACATTTTAAAATATATTCACACAGAAAACAGTTATTTTAATTTGAAATATTTACAATATTACAGTTTTTCTGGATTTTTTATCTAATAAATGCAGCCTTGATGAGCAGAAGAAACATCTTTAAAAACCATTAAATATCTTACTGACCCCAAATTTCTGAATGGTAGTGTATACATGTATCATAAATATATTTTTTGTTTGTTTTGTAAACCATTTATGTATTTTTAAATAAATTAATAAAAAGCAGTATTGCAAACAATAAATGTTTATAATATTCATATTGAAATATAAAAATCAATGAATTGTTTTTTTAGATTTTGTTTGATTTTGAAATAATAACGATTACTCTGAAACATAAATTAAAATATTACAATACATTTGATTTCAGAAATGGCAAAAATGCACATCATACAAAAATGTGTATAAACTATTGCATCAATTAATAGATCATATTAGCATCACTTCCTCAGCCCTCCACCCACCTGAGATAAGGTAGCCTGAAGTAATGGCCACATTTAGCTTCACCAGTGTGGCATCTCCCCTGAAAATGCAAATTAGAGGTTAGATAAGAAAGAAAATAGTGTTTGTGAGTCCACCAAAAGCATCAAATCCAAACTGTACTTTCTAGACAGAAACTGCACTATGTTGTATAACAATTTGTGCCACCACATTTATAATGGATTGCATCTTCAAATCCTCACCAGACTGGGTCTTTCTGGATAGGTACATCAAAGATATATATGTATAGACAGAAAAGTCCCACAACCAAGGCATGTACTGTTGAGACAGCCCTTTGAGAGAGAGAGAGAGAGAGAAAACACAACAGTGAGAGTTTATAGATCTTCCAACTTTAGTGCATAATAAAACATAAGCTTTTAGAAGATAAATCTGACACCTGGAGTTCCACTCTGTCCTTTGTGTAGGGCTGAGCTTCAGGAAGCCTTTGCAGAGCTTCTCAGACAACCAAGGGCTACCTCTGTGAAACAGCCACTGGAAGCCCAAGAAGCTCACCGTTACAACCACCAGCACCTGCAGGCTTAGAGGCTCCATGCCTGCTGAGCCCTAGAGAAAGAAAAAGAAGAGAGCGAGACGGCGGCGAATGTTCAGCAATAACTCTCCCATTGACAAACCTCACCTCCCCCCCACCCACCCCCAACCTCTTCAATGCACAGCACTCTTAAACAAAATCAAATGTTTCTTACACCAGACCAGTTGCAAGCATAAAAGCCCCAGTCATCACCTGAGCTGCCGCAGTACCTCTCTACTGCCAAATCCCCCAGTATACAGAAGCATTTGCATATGTGCTGACACAGCCGCACAACCATCCAGAGGTCAGCCGACTCAAACACGTCTCAAATTGCTCCATCCGTGATTTATAGGAGCCACGCGTGGCTTTTGTGCAGTCTGAAATGCATCCGAGTCCCAGAGATCTCGTCGTCCCGTAGGAAACAGCAGATTGTGTGTGTTTGTGCTGCATCCACTAACTTCTATTCTGGCTGAGGGGAGCGTGTACATGTTACTCCGGCTATACATTTCTGCAGCATGGACACCGATCGAAAAGAAACAGCAGGAAATCAATTTGTGTGATCAATGTGGCATTGTTCTGGTCCACTGGGACACGACCACTCCCCTGCTTTGTCCTCGTACCCTTGAAAAAGGCATCAAGCTTCAGTGCTTTTAGTAACTGATAGCAGGAGGAAGTCAAGCCGGCGTGACCTTGTCAGATTTTAATTCCTGTGGAATGTACAGTTACATTATCTGAAGTTACTCACAAAAGTGGAACAAAACCAATTTGTCAAGGAGCCAGCACTATTTGTAAGATGCATTGCCAGGCGTATTTGACCACTAGATTTGGAAGCTAACTAGAAAAGACAAGGAATGCAATATAAGTGTGTATGTACACTTTATATTGCACAGTAGGAGGGCCAAATAATCAGGTAACAAGGCTATCTTTATCATTTTCTTTGTCAGATTCATTGGTTCAGGCGAATTCATTTTCTCTTGCATCTGTCCTGCTACTTGGTGACTATGAAATGACTGCATGCAGCCTTAAAAAAAACAATGCATGATCAGACTTACCCTTTCCGTTATGAAAAACCCATGTTGAACTGGCCATGGAGAGTGTGCATGAACACAGCTGTACATAAAAGCGGGTTTAAGAGATATCTCAGGTGTTCATCTAGGGAAGGATGGGTGGACAGCCTTCTCCCTCTCCATATTAACTCAGCAAGTGCCTTTTCTTGTATGCAGTTGCCCAGTGTAATTTTAGATCTCTGAATCCTAAATTAACTTAATGGCATAGAGGAACCACTAGATGGAGCGAGACGACGGCTAACTTTTGTCTTTTCATGGTAGCAAAGGAGCATGTTTTAGACCAGGAGAGGGTAGGTTGATACTGTCCGAACAAAGACACTAGTATAAGTAAATGAATGTTGTATATTTAGCAAGGGCAGCCCTGTTGTCCTCAATTTCCTGAATCATCAGCCTGACCTTAACTTAAACGAGATCTATTACCAAACTAAATAAACCCAAGCCTTATTTAAAATAACCCAGACAGTAACACCACTGGGGTTTCTTGTATTTAGAGGCATAATGAAGCAAGTTTAGGGCAGAGTGGTTAGTCTTGCCCTGTAGCTTCAGGTAATAACATCCCATCCCCCTCTAAAGCACAGTTGTTGTTGTTGTTGTTGTTGAGTCCGTCTGCATGTTGTGCCTCAGGGATGCAGCAACAAGGCATTCCTGTTTGATGAACCGTGCGCCCCAGAAGAGTTCTACTCATGGAAAATAAAATGGATGTGGTATCTAAATGTCTAGTTGTAATAGAATATATTCTTCTCACGTTAGCTCTGGGTTACAGAATAGGACAATGGAAACTAATAGCAAACTCAGTGCACTCACATTAACACTCCTGACTCTTTTACTGGAGACACAGGAACTTGGGGAATTTCTGTTACTGACAAAACATCCCTTTTTTACATGGCGTTGGCCTGTTGAATTACTGGAAAACAACAAACATATCCTGATAAGATACTATAATGAGTTTAAACATATGAATCCATTTATAACTATTGCCTAATGCTCTTCTGTTACAACTAAAGCCTATTTCGGCCGCATGAGAAAATCATAATCATAATTATAGAAGGCTGAAATTTTATGAAAAATACCTTAATTATGAAAATGTGACAGTAAAAACCTGCGAATCATAACTATGACAAAGTCAAAAATATGAGATATATCATACTTTAATTTATATATATACACATAATAAAAAAAAACAATAAATCATAAGCTTGAATTTCTAACTTGGTCATAATTATAAACACTGAGATAAATCGTTATTGGATAAAAAGCTACTTTAGGCTATCATGTAATTATTTATTTTATTATTCATTTATATGTTTTGTTTGTTTTTCTTATGTGGAAATGGGCTCCCATACATTACTGATATAAATGCTATACTATATGCAAATATTAGTAGTAAAGTATTGCTCAGGGTTAACCACAGTACTGTTATGAAGTGGAAATAAGTCTTGTGCTTTTCCGGTCTTAAACCAAATGTCTGGGAACAATCAGTTACAATGGCAAACACACCTTGTTTTCCGACAGTTTCTTTGTTTGATCACTATAGTGATGGGTTGAACACGAGCCCGCTATATCATTAGGATGCATGTTTTGACTTGTCTTTAATTAATTGCAAGTTTTGAAGCATGATGGTACTTTCCATTTTCATTATAAATGAGGGGGACTGTAATCAGTTTTATATGTCTGCACTGACACAACATCTTCCGTCTTCCGATGTGAAAGACATTTCAGATGATGATAACAGTAATTATAGTATATAACATGATGTGGCTGGCATTGAATGCTGAACTCAAAAAATTACCAAGGAGGAAATCAAAAGGCGAAAGAAATTTGCTCGATATCTTGGATGAGTTAATTCTGGCATTGAGTCTTTATTGTTGTTTCCTGTTAATGGACAGCAGTGTCTTGGGACACAGAGGCTCAGGAAACACATGTTGAGGAGGCACAAAAAAAATAAATAAATAAATAAAAATCAAGGCTACCTCCATATATTTCAAGTATGTGTTAAACATTCTAAATATGCAAATGATTATAATAAATTCTAAATAATTTAAATTCTATTGTTTTGACCACAGACACTAATAAAAGTACTACCATCATGAACAGGGCTTTAAAATAATATTATTTTTAAGTGTTAAGTGCTTAATTCAACTTATTTCCGTTTATCGTGCATTTGTGTTTTATAACTCTCTTTTTATATATTTTGAAGGAATTAATAATTACAAGAATTCGTACTACGGTAAGGGCTTAGGTTATGAATATTAAGAGAGTCAGTTGACGTTGCTTGGTAACCTTCCTGTAGCGTTCCACACGCAATGCACTTCATATTCATAAGCTAAACTTGCACGGCTCAGCACCAAGCGCCACAAAATACATCTGCACTTTAGCCAATCAGAAAGGTGCATTGTGTTGCGTCACGCAAATCTAATGAATATTCATACTTTTAGTCTTCGCCGTAGTAGAATTCGTAAACTCGCTCAACCTCTGCAGACCTTCTGCTGCTCTTTAATTACTTTGCTGAGCAGAAAGAGTTCAGTGCATCCGCTCAACTGGGGCAATCGGCAGTCATATTTGACTGGCCTAAACTCACGCATCTGTTGTCTTTTTTTTTAAGTTGCGCAACGCATCTTTTCTCAAACAAGAGGAGCCAAATTAAAAACCTTTGGTTTGAATCGACGTTAAATAAAATACAATGACTCAGTTCAACAAGGGCCCTGCATATGGTTTATCTGCTGAAGTGAGAAGTAAGGTAAGGTTTGCATGATTTGTGTAAAGTGTGTTCAACGTTACTTTTAAGGCAGTTACACAGCGCGGTTTGTTTCTTTGCATCGCACTGAAACGCATGAATTAAACTGCATGAAAGCGTAGCGGTTTCATTTTAGAATGCCTAGCACTTCAGACATGTTCAGAAACAAAAATGCCGCGTATTATACAGCACTAAACGTATTTCTAATGGCCAAACGAACTGTTTCTGCAGGTTTACAGAAAAAGCCATTGTTTTCTTTTCACCTGATTCCTGTGATTTGATACTGCTGAGTTTGGTTTTAGGGTTGATGCATATTTTTGTTTTAATACTTATTTAGTGCATATTAAAGACGAGTGATTATACTTTTGCACGTAGAAAGTAGGAAACAATCCGTGTTTCATGTAGCACTAACTGACTAATCAATGAATGATTTTTTTTTTTTTTATGCGCGCGACGTGTTTCGCTTTTCACGACATGTTGAGATGCTGTTAGTCATCTTCAAGCCCAAAAATCTTATATTTTTTATCACTGTAAATTAAGTTTACCGTGTGCTACTTTGGTTGACAAAGCTTGCCTGCAGCCTGGTGTGTTGGTGGGTCATGGGGTCTTTTGTTGAATTCTGGGTGGAGCTCCAGTTTGAGAGAAAGAGGCTGCCGCTCTCTGTACGGGAGAACTAAAAAAACACACCGATTAAACAATGACATTATCAGCCTAAATAAGCGACAGTGTGCGCATAATAACGGTTTAGTGAAGTTAGTGATGTAATTTGTTCTGCTTTGTGTGGAGATGTGTGTTAGAAACTTTAGTCGATGTGATGATGCGCGAGCAGCATCTGTGATTTTTAAAAGTTAAGTTTCGTTCTTAAAGGACGATATTTAAACTAGTATAGCTGCATGTTACCTACTTTGTTAGTTAAAACCTCTATAAGTGCAAATGGACTGTAATGTTGTACACACGGGTTTTCTCAGGAAAAGAGTGTTTAAAAAAACATCACACTGAGGCTTTTCTTCTGAACGCAATGCAGCGTGCACCATCTTCAGTGAATGACTTGTAATATTTTATTTGTTTCTATGCGTTATTATATCAAGTCTGTGAACCTTAGGCCCCAAACAAAGTCTATAGATCTAGAAGATATAGTATTTTATTTCATTTTATCCCCCTCATGCAAAGTGATCTGTAGGCCACTAACAGTCCATCTGGTGCACCTGAGATAAACAGTCTTGGACATGAATTCTACATTCACACACCTGGGCTTGAACCTACAGCCTTTTTATAAGCCAAGACCTGTAACTATTTTAGGCTACAACCTTACTCACTGACTAAATAGCTCATCACATCGAAAAGCACACAGCAAACACATCTGTCTAGTGTCTGCGGTTGGTCATTTTAAGTCTATTCAGCAGTATTCTCATCACACCATGTATCTCATTATGATTGTGTGTGAGAGAAAGAGAGAGTGTGTGTTTAGTCAGAATGAGTGGGAGGGTGGATAAACAATGTAAACCACAGTGG
The DNA here is from genome assembly GCA_032357445.1 of Enteromius radiatus. NCBI lineage: Eukaryota > Metazoa > Chordata > Actinopteri > Cypriniformes > Cyprinidae > Enteromius > Enteromius radiatus. Next base: position 6,234,046 of record JAUCMS010000044.1, on the reverse strand, counting down.
GGTGATGCTTTCTTGAATCCTGTGCCATCTGCAGAGGTGTGAGGACACTTAACCCCAGCTGACTTTCATTAGCATTTTAACTGGGGCATGCAAATATCTACTATAGCTTACTGTAGGACACACCATTACTGACATTATATTTTGTGTGTGTTTGAAGGTAGTTTACTTAAACTCCTATTAGTCCTACTTGATTGTATGATTTGACAGCCTTAGCAGGAATGTCTCTGATTTTGTATTACATTTCATTAAATGTTTGTCAACGTTTGAAATCACAATTTACTAATTTGCAGTCATGTTTTAATTTAAATACGTAGAATAGATTGTACAGTACAGAAAATATATAAAAACTATCTTTATATGGAGGGTGACACATTGTTTTGAGATGGAATTATTTTATAATGCGAGGAGAAAGAGAGACTGTGGAGTGATACAAGAGACATGAAATTACCACAAAATGCATGTGGTTCGAAAAGTTATGATTACTAGTATTTATTATTTGAAAAAGTATCTTAAGCTCACAACCCAGCATTATTTTGATAAAAATTGGAAACAACAATATTGTAAAATACTTGAATGCATTTAAAAATTTATTTATTCCTGTGATGCAAAGCTGAATTTTTAGCATCATTACTCCATTCTTCAGTGTCCCATTATAAATCCTTCTAATAGGCTGATTTTCTTATTCTTATCAATGATGGAAATGGTTGTGCTGCATAATATTTACTTACTAATATACTTAATTTCCAGTGTTTTAAAATGTAGTGGACTAATGGTCATATAAACCAGTTGTTATGCAAACATATCTTGTAGTCTGTTTATACATCTGAGACCTCTGTGCTACATAATTTGGTCTGCTAGACATTTCCAGAGCAACAGGGTGATTAATTGATCAGCCGAAACAGCTGTATTTTCGCAGCATTAGCTCTTTTAGGAGCTCTTTCAGCAATGTGTAATTGGATTGTAGACGGGATCCTTTCTCTTTCTTTTTTACTTATTGCACTGTTTGTGCCCCCTACATGATTTTGTCCATTTGTGTCCAGCAGAACTCCAAACATGCTGTTCTCACATGAGTGAAATACAGATGTTCTCCCTGTTTTCTCTGTCTTCAGGAAGTTCACACTCTGGTCTGGGCCTCTGTGCTCTATCCGAATGTCAGAAAATGTACCAATGCACTCCTACATGTTTTTGTTTTTTTTCTTCTTATTCCTTAGTACACATTCAGGAACACAAGCTCTATTGTGCAGAAAATTGCAAGTGGACAGTTGGATGTGAAGACGCCACCAATGTTCTAGTTTCAGAGCACCCAGAGATGATAAAAGAGTCTGAGTGGGATTCGTGGGAGATTTGTTTGTGCTCATCAACCTAAGCTGCTGCGTGTGGTTTTTAAACCTCCTTTTGGGCCTCCACATGTTTTGTTGGACCTTTTAAAAAATGTCTTGTTTTATTCCAGCAAATACTCTCTGGTGAATACTGTATACTGTTGCTTTAAAGTCTTTTTTTTTTTCATTCATTGTTCTGGTGCTTTTGTCCTTTTGAAGACTCTTGAGCTTCACGAGAAGTTGAGAAGATACTTAAACTCAGGACAGAGTGCACCTGAATTAAACATGGTCAATGCCAATAAATATTTTTGTTATGCAAATTATACAAGTTCCACAACATTTTGTCTGTTTAAATGATGCGATTTCAAATGTTCCTTTCTCTTTGGAGTGTTACAAGCTGTCAGTGCATAGATAAGATCCCTGAAGTTGCAAAGATTAAAGTTTCAAAACCAAAAAGATATTCTTTATTAAAGTTATTACTTGTCCACACTCCCCTAAAACAGCTAGTTTAAACACGCCCACACTCTTCTACATCACAGTGTGGGTTTATTTACACCGCCCAAATGTTTACGCAAAGAAAGAAGGTGGAGCCTTCTCCATTATTCTTGCTGTAGTGTTGCTGCAGTGCCATGTTCTGGAGACGCTGTGTTTCGTTGTGAAAGTGAAACTGCGTTGTTTGTGCTTTCTAGAGGACACAACTAGAAATCGGTGGTTAAGTTGTGTTCACAACACTGTTCCAGTTCAACCCAAATGTTAGAGTGTGTTCAGCGCATTTACGGAGGACGGACTCCTAAAATCTGTAGAGTAGCCTCTGCTGTCTGTGCACAGAGACTATAAATTGGAGCAGTTCTACCCCTGGCGTTTTCTTATTAAAAGACTATATTAATAAGAAAAGAGCTATACTTACTATTCAAATGTGAGTTTTGAGCAGTGAAGGGTAGTGTTTGTTGTTTGTTGTCTCCAAACACAAATACACATGGTGTTATGTTTATGAGGCGCGATGCACATGGAAGCGTGAACAGACGGTATAGTCATGATAATCAGTAATTATGTCCCCACTGGATGCAACAAATGCCTTGTTTGTAATTTTTTTTTTATTGTTTTGTTGTCATAGCACCGTGATTATGTTATAGTAAGAGGCATAACATTTCCACCACATGCTTGCGGTATTTGGCCAATCAAAATGCACTGGATAGCTGGCCAATCAGAGCACACCTCGCTTTTTTAAAATGATGAGCTTTGTGAAAATCAACCCTGTTTCAGGAGGCTGGGCTTTAGAGGAAAATATAACCTTAAACCGCATAAACACATTGCATTACACCAAATACACAATATAATGTTCTTTTTTAGCAATATCATATAAGCCCTTTAAATGAAAAATAAAAATACTAGTATCTTTCTGGTGCTAAATGCACCAAGTGAATTTAGGCATCACAATATAATATTAGATTTATTGGAAAGTGTTTGGGGTCACTGTGACAGCAATATAAAGGCATAAAGCTCTCAAGTGTAGTTTTGTTGTGAAGTGAGATGGGAGGACTGTTTTCAGCATTGTCCTGCTCTGGTGAGTTTTGTTTTCAGTGTATTATGAGTTGTGTTGTGCTGTAGTGTTGAAGGATGTCCTCATTGTTATCGGTGACACCTGAGGCGTTGTGGGATAAGTGATGACTATCGCTGTTTTTTTTAAGGAGACTTGACAATAGCACTTTAATAATGGGGTATATGGTCTCAATTTAAGTTCTGCTTCTCATCCATCTGTTGTTTAACTATATTTACCAGGAGACCTTTTAAAGAATGCTGGCTCTACTCGCACTGACATGTGGAAAGTCCTCTGATTTTCTGTTGTTTCTGTCACAGACCCATTTCCTGTTGTCCTAATGTTGACAGACAGCTGAAGTAGAAGATCTCAACAGAATATAGGGCACAACAGTTGTGTCCCCAAAGTGAAAATCCCTCTAATTTTCTTTTTAGGGAAAATTATTTTGAAGAAGAATGTATAAATCTTTATTTAAAGCTCCTGTCGTTATATATGTGTCAATGTGGTTTTCAGATTTATACTTTAAATGTAAAATTTTAATTGGTGAAGTCCTATTAAAGAATTACAGGTAATTCACCAATTAGGGAAATTAAAAAGAGCTTGGCTGCAGCCAAATAATTAATTTGATATTTATTCAAATTAGTGGTATTCTTATTGTTCTGCAGTAAAATATTTTTACACTTTTTATGTGTTATTTTTACTTTGAATCAAAGTTTGTAACATTTCTAGTTGGTTCTTGGCTTTGAACGGTTTATTAAAGAATGGATTGTAATGCCTGTGGAGAAAATGAATGAGGAAAATGCCTCTTGAACTGAGGGGCGGTCACTGTTATGCTCTATTTGTCCACTTACAATGAAGAATTTCTAAAAGGGCCAGTCAAATCTTTGTGCCTTGGATAGTGTATTTTTCTGAATGTTAAGGTCTATAAAATTGTTGTACAGGAAACGTTCCAATTGTCATAAATTTCTTATTTATTTACTGACAGAATTGTCAGTAAAAACAGACATGCTCCAACCTGTCACCTCTTTGCATTCAGCATGTCATTCAGCCAATCCTCATTTGTTCGGTTGATAGAATATGTTTTACAACTCATTTACAATTGATTCGAGACCAGACCTGTTGTTGGAAGTTAACCGTAAAGTGACAATGAAAGGAAGGGCCAGCTTTATTCCAACATGAAGTAACTTGATTTAATTTATACGTTATTTTTATTTATACATTTAATTTACACATCATTAGAGGGTTTTTTTTTGCAGGCATGATAAGCTCTTTCAGTATTATATTTTTATTTTCTAAATGGCAGTAACGGGGTCTGACAGGTGTCTGGATCTGCTTCTGAAGCCAGAGTTCACAGATGGGGCAATGCTATGTAATTTCCTGTCCATCTTACTGCACTTGGCTCTAGTCTTGCACAAAATACCCAGAGATGAGGAGGAGATGTTTTCAAAGCTAACCTTAAAACATGACCGTACCTGCATGCTCAAAAACCCTTTGTTTTGGAAGTTTATGAATTCATGAATTGAAACACTGCAAACGTTTCCACGTGAGATGAATGCACATGATCTCAGTTCCAGACGGTTATAGGTTCACCAGTGACCGTGACATATGGTGAAATATGACATTCTTATACAAATTTACTTTAAGCAAAGAACGGAGACCTGTTGGAATAAATGTGTCTTTGTATGGCAGGCCTTGGTTTACATTTGGAGAGAGTTTTTGAGGGAGCAAGAGTTTTCAGTCTCTCTTTCTGGTCCCTGTAGATTGCTCAAAAGTATGACCTGCAGAAGGAGGAGGAGCTGAGGTACTGGATTGAGGATGTAACCGGCATGCCAATCGGAGAAAATTTCCAGATGGGATTAAAGGATGGCATCATACTGTGCGAGTGAGTCTATGAGCATGATGTGTGTTTCACAATTTAAAACAATGGAGCGCAGATGGCTGAGTGTTTGTTTGGATCTATATAATGACTTTCAGCCCACCTGTAACCTTTTGTCTTGTTTATTGTAACCCGACAACACGCCAATATGTGGCGTGATTTTTAATATTCAGGCATAGGACCCAAAAAAAAACAACAAAGTAGTTCTGCCAAGCATAAACCATGTGTTGTTCATATTACAACCACCTAGGTTGGAGTCTACACCTTCTTTTGTTTGCTGATGCCCTTAAGAAAACTTTCCACAATGTTCCTTTTGAGCCTTTTAATGGGAAGAAATGTTGTGACATGATGTAATCTTGGTATTCACCTAGCTTTCAAAAGATTAAATATTTATAAAGATGTCGTTTATGCTTAAAGTATGCTTTCTTTGATCAAAAATACAGTAAAAACTGTTATATTGTTAAAGGTGGTTACAATTTCAAATAAGCTAATTTTTATTTTAATACATTTTAGAATTTATACATTAAAAAATAGAAGATGTAATATTTGATCTTTCTTATAGGCTCATAAATAAACTTCATCCTGGATCCATTAAGAAAATCAACCACTCCAAACTTAACTGGCACAAGGTAAGGGAGACCTGGCTATGTATTGCATTGTTTCAATGTTTTATGGGGTTTCTTTTCTTCTGATTTAAAAAGAATAGAGAAGTGTTATTACTAATGCACTTGTCTTATTCTTTTCACTGAAGCTTGAGAACCTGGGCAACTTCATCAAAGCCATTCTTGCTTATGGCCTGAAGCCTAATGACATCTTTGAGGCCAACGATCTGTTTGAGAACGGGAACATGACTCAAGTCCAGACCACACTTCTTGCTCTGGCTAGCATGGTACGTTTTGTGCAAAGCATCTTGGATGGAGATGATGATGATGAAAGGGGAATGTTTGGATCTGGTATAATTCTGGTATAATGCCACTTTCGTTCTTTCATTCAAAGGCAAAAACTAAAGGTATGGACACAAAAGTTGGCATTGGAATAAAGTATGCGGACAAACAAACCCGATACTTCGATGATGAGAAATTGAAGGCTGGTCAATGTGTAATTGGACTGCAGGTGAGGAATGTCCTATGTGTTGTTGCTTTAGGAAACCTTTTAAAACATTTTTTCTTGGGATGTCTTTAGTAAAAGTACAGTTATTACGTACCTTACTGCACGATTTGCAGCAGTTTCAAAGTGAAATGCCAGGTGAGTGGCACTAAAACAAAAAGTTTAACATGTGACCCTGGCACATACTTGTTACGTTGATATAGGTGCGTATTGCTGTGTTTGTATTAAGTTGCTTCAGGTACGTATTGTTGTGGTTCATAATTAAAATATTTGAAGTGTCTCTAAAAGTAAATGCTCAGCCTTCTTAGAAATGTCCTCTACACCAAATTCAACCCTAAAACTACAAATGCAAAAGTGATATTTGTTGATGCTATTTTATCTCCTTTATGTGAATTTTAGCTGTTTTGTTGAACCATCAACTCTGTTCAGGGTTCAAACCGGAGCTCTTCTGTTCAACACCATACCGCGTGAGATACTCAGTAAATATATTGGGTTAAAAAAGCTAATATGTGGCACTAACGTTCAAATATACCCGTTTTTAAATGTCACAGCATGTTAAAATTGATTTAACTAATATTCCTAGAGTAATAATACAACAATTAGGCTTTTTTAATTGAAACTGCGGACATTCAGTGCCCTCCACTAATATTGGCACCCTTGGTAAATCTGAGCAAAGGTGGCTGTGAAAATAATTCTGCATTGTTTATCCTTTTGATCTTTCGCTCAAAAAATTTACAAAATTCTAACCTATCATTGAGTTAAAACAACTGAAGTTAAAATGGGGAGAAAAACTCATGATGAAGTAAATGGTTTTCTCCAATACATGTTGGGCAAAATTATTGGCACCCAATTATAGCTACGTCCTTTTCGTCCTCCTCTGAGTTTTCTCCTGTAACGCCTGAAGAGTTTGGAGAACACCTGAAAAGAGAAAAGAGACCACTCCTCCATCCAGAATCACTCCAGACCCTTCAGATTACAAGCTCCATGTTGGTTCTCGTCTTTAGTTCAGCTCACTCAGGGTTCAGCTCAGAGGACTGGGACAGCCATGGCAAAAGCTTCATTTTGTGCTCAGTGACTAATTTCTTGTTTATTTTGATGTTTGTTTTGGATTATTGTCCCAATGGAAGACCCAACCGTGGCCCATTATAAGATTTCTAACAGAGTCTGTGAATTATTGATTTTTATCTGTTGGTATTTGACAGAATCCATGATGTCATGTGTCTAAACAAAATGTCCAGGACCTCCAGCTGAAATATAGGCCCACAACATCAAAAACACAGCAGTATACTTCATTCTACACATGGAGTACTCTTTATCCCTGTGTTCACCAAACCCATCTTGAGTGATTGCTGCTAAAAACAAATTTTTTAAGTTTCATTTGATCATAGAAGCCAGTCCCATTTGTAGTTCCAGTCCTGTCTGACAACTGAACATGCTGGAGACCGAGCGAGGAGAATCGTTCTTAACCCTGATGGACACATGCTGCTCTTTTCCTAAAGCCACTTCACTAATTTGTTAAGCTCAGTTATCTTTTGCAGCATATAAGAAATATATTCTTTGGTTTTTATCACTGTGTTGATGATTAAGGGACTTTTTCGTGTCCATAATCACACTGTAGTGCTCAAAATTTTGAATATGAATGGGAATATACTTCAGAGATATTTTACTCATAAAAAATTGTAGGGGTGCCAATAATTGTGACCAACAAGTATTGGAGAAAAACATTTATTTCACAATGAGATTTTCTCCCCATTTCATTTGTTTTAGTTCAATGTTAGGTTAGAATTTTGTAAAATTTTTTGAATGAAAGATCAAAAGGATAAATAATTATTTATTTTCACTGCCACCTTTGCTCAGATTTACTAAGGGTGCCAATATTAGTGGAGGGCACTGTTACTTTGTGTGAAACATAATAACAGTTGTGGGAGTTTTACTCCCCCTAGTGTTCGTTTCTACTGGAAACTGCAGCAATTTGTATAGAAGTATGTTTTTGGAGTTTCGCAGAAATGTAGGCAGAGGAACGTATTTCCAATGAGATTGAGATTGAATGAGATTCCCTTGCTCATGTTTTGGAAAATAATATACATCAATTGTTTTCTCAATGGCTAGATGGGAACAAATAAATGTGCTAGTCAGGCTGGGATGACCGCCTATGGCACCAGGAGACATCTGTATGACCCAAAGACTCAAGCAGATAAGCCTTTTGACCAAACCACAATTAGCCTGCAGATGGGCACTAATAAAGGAGCAAGCCAGGTGAGTGTGTTTTTAACAGAACACCTGAAACTGAAAATTCTGTCATCATTTACCTTGTCATTCTAAACCCATAAGACTTCATCTTTGAAAAGCGAACTAAGATGTCTGTCAAATTAATGTTCCTCTCCTGAAAGGTAACTAAAACTTAAATCTGAAAAGGTTATAAAGGCACATTGGTTTCAAGTTTGTTGAACTTTTAACATGCAAATTTGCCAATTTAAGGCTTGGTTTGGAAGTGACTATGTACACTATCTATTGCCGATGGACCTACTTTGACCACAAAATTTCGCTAAAGTGACCATGCCATTGAACATGGCTGTTCAACCCTGCTCCTGGAGGGCCAATGTTCTGATTCAAAAACAGACTTGCCTAGAAGTTTCTAGTGATGCGTGGTTAGCTGTTTCTTGCGTGTTTAATTGGGATGGAACGAAACACATTGTCCATCTGGGAGCACAGGTGGACACCCTTTGCCTTCTGACATTTTAGGAATTGGATTCTCAGCGTTTTCAATTTATTCATCCTTTCTTCTTCCTCAGGCTGGCATGTTGGCCCCTGGCACCAGGAGAGATATTTTTGATCAGAAAGTGGCTGTCCAGCCAGTGGACAACTCTACCATCTCACTGCAGATGGGCACCAACAAGGTGGCTTCTCAGAAGGGCATGAGCGTATACGGGCTGGGCAGACAGATATACGATCCCAAATATTGCGCCTCCCCCACCGAACCCACCATCCACAGCAATGGAAGCCAGGGCACCGGTACCAACGGCTCTGAGATCAGCGACAGCGACTACCAGGCCGAATACCATGGAGAATATCAGGACGAGTGCCAGGCAGACTACCACGATGAATACAGAGCTCACTATGACCAAGGCATTGACTATTAAACTGCAAGCTTCCAGCACAGATGAATATTTTTGGATCCTCACATTAACAGAGCGAGTTGTTTTTTCTCTCGCTAGCCTTTTTTATATGACAAGAAACAGATGTTAAGAGGAGCGTTTCCTATATTATTGTTCCTCTGATAATACAGTATTTTATTAGCTCGATAGACAAACAATAGTCTATAGTATTTTTTTCCCCTTTTAAAAAAATGTTGAATTTTTTTTTTAATTCAAGATGAGTTAGATAATCAGTGCTTTTTCAAATGCCATATTAACTACAATCTCTGGTTGTTTGAGTTGTGTTTTTTTTTTTTTTTTTTTTTTAACTAAAGATATTTTTTACTTCCTACATTTTAAATCATTTGACCAAACAAAGCCTTGCTAAATTGTGCCATAGGCCCTTGTATATGTTTAGACCAATTCATCTTTTTGACCCCCCCGTCTTGTATTTATTGCCAGTAATACTCAATAGAGACCTCGGTCCTGTTGAATGGCTCTTTTTTTTTTAATAAAGTTTTTAATTTTCCAGTCATATCTGTTGTGATTCTGATTAAATCATGAAGTCTTTCGCGTTTTCTATGCACATTTATTTATTTAGTTGTTTGTTTATTTTTTTTGTTCTGTGCTTTCACCTTTTTTTTTTTTTTAATCAGGTGAATTTACCATTCTTCAGCTCCACCAGATTTATATCTTAAACCGTCCTTGAAAAGATGAGCCCTTGCGTTTGGACAAAGGGGCATGGGCGAGTCTGAATGCTGCCTTGTGTCGGCATGGAGAGGGAAATGAGAGCTGTAGAGTGAGAACACATCTAGCACAGTCTGGCTGATCTCAGACCAGTCAGGATGTTTGGAGGACAAGGACTGACCGGTGTAAAGTGTTCGTGAGAAAAGCGGCAAACCCCCACCTCTTCCCGCAAACACCCTGACGGGGAATAATCCCTGCTTTGTGTGCCTGTGGAATTTGGCTCTGATAATGCAGCACTCAATTAGACAGTCTGACAGAACAGCACAGGTCTCCCCTAGCAACGTTCTCTTTGTATCAAATGTGACTCCACATAAGCAGTTCCAAAGCTGCTACCTGCTTCTGAAAGAGCTTTAAGCATTACAGAAAAACTTAGTGGTTTTCCAAGTGAGTAAGAATTTCTACTAAAATGTACAGCTGTTGTGCTCCCTGTCCTTAAAGGGGTAGTTTTATCAAATGTTGTTGTTTTTTACTTCTGTGGAATACTTTTCTCCAATGGTTCTTTAAAATATTATCTTTAGCATTCCACAGGAGGAAAAAATTTACATGATCATATCTTGCCTGTTTTAGTGCTAAATTTAAATTGCACTTAATGTTAAAATCTGGGTAAAGAAAGTAAACTAACTAAAGGCCATTTTTGTTATTCTCAACACACTGGCTAAAAAGTAGATGCATTAACTTTTTAACAATTAAAAAAAACTAAAAATAAAACTTGTACGACCTCACTCATACAAATTCATACGATTGTTTCTAAATCGAATGCATTTTACGAGTTGCCAATTCGTATAAATTTGTACGAAGTACCTACTCCTAACCCTGCCCATAAATCTACCCGTCTCTGCGTGGGGTTTTGACGTGAAGTCGTACAAAATACAAAATCGTACAAGTGAGGTCATTGTTTGATAATTTTTTCACCTCGTACGAATTGGTTGTGTGACTGTGTTGGTTACCCTGAGAAACTTGATGTTCTCTCACAATATTTACATTCTCTCATAAAACTATTGTATTTAATTTTAGTTTCTCCCTACCACCACATATTAAAAAAGCAAGGAAATGGAAAATTATTGAGGAAGACGAGTTTGCAGGAGAACGCAGTTTCTCTGGGGTGTGCAAATATTTTTTAGGGAGAATGCTAAATAATCTTTATAGGGTCTTTATAGTAGACTAACCCGAAAGGTTATAATTGACTCATACAAGATGGTGAAATTAGACAACTCAAACCTAAAAATGATCCTATATTTTAAAAAACCTATATCTTATTTGAATTGTCATGAGAGTATGCTGTTATTGAAATGACTCCATCTGAATAAATTGACATTAGATTTCAAATGAACAGAATGATGTTCAGAAATAATGTAAAACAGCCCTGCAGTCTGAAGACTTCAACAGAACCCAGTCATTTTTTTTTTTTGTATTGTATATGGAAAAGTATTTAGCAAAAGAGGGATTTTTGCATTAATGCTGTTTTTCTGCTATGAAACAAGAAGCAGATAAATGATATGAAGGAAAAACTAAGAGGTATGAGCTCATGTATCCCTGAAAACATCAGTCTTAAAGAAAACACTTATCATTTTGCTCCACAAACCACGAGATCAGTCTGTGAAAACACTGAAGTAACTTGAAACTTGAAATATTTTAATGCCTGTGGCATGAGCAGCTCCTCTTCGGTTACAAAGGCTGGACTGTACATCTGCCAGGCATTCTGCAATCTCCAACCCTTTTGAGGAGACTTCTCATTCCGGCTTTACACACAGTATGTGAGCACTTTACATCACAGCAGGCCTGGCTTCAAGTAGATGAGGTTGGATTGGGTTTTTTGATTAGTACTTTCCACTCAAGGCCCAAAGAGAGTTCATCTCAGCGTTCAGCTGGACACCACAGCTGCTGAGGGACAGAGGCTGGAAATTGTTTGTCACTCATCTTTCTCTTTGTCCCCTCACTGCTTACTGTGAGGGTTTGTACAGATTCTGAGAGTTGGAAGATTTTGGCTTATGAATCATCAGATAGGATTTCTGTGATTGCACGATTGCACTGTTTCTTTAAAATATGTTTGTTCAAAACTATAATATTTCAATTTATGACCTTTGGCTATTCCGGTCAGATGTTAGCTGTGGGAAAAGTACACCGCACATGATGCCAAGAGCTTGTCCTTGTACCTACCCTTATTTTGCTGCTTCTTGTTTGATCAAAAATAAATTAAAACAATTAAAAATTGTGAAATATTATAATTTAAAATAACCATTTATATTTTAATATATTTCAAAATGTAATTTATTCCTGTGATGGCAAAGCTACATTTTCAGCAACCATTAGTGTAACATGATCCTTCAGAAATTGTTCCAAACATGTGCTGCTCACAACCCTTTGAAAAAACAGCATATGCTGGTTAGGTATGTTTTGAAGCTGGGATGCTGGTTTGAGCTGGTTTACTCTGGTCCTTTCCTGGTTGTTAGTCCTTGACCAGCACACGACCAGTTAATAACCAGCTTAAAACCAGCAAAGGACTATATTAAACCAGCTCAAACAGCATCCCAGCTTCAAAACATACCTAACCAGCTTGCTGTTTTTCAGACAGGGGAAACATTTGTGTTATTATTAATTAAAAAATATATATTTTGTAAGATTATAAATGTCTTTACTGTCATTTTTGATCGGCTGAATGCATCCTTTCTTCGTGTATTAATTGACTGACCTCACTCGGCAGTGGTAGTGGACACAAACAGAACCACATTTGTTTCACCACTCGTAAATTTTAGCTTGCTGTTTTATATGCATTTCAATTATTTGCTTATAGAATTATTTCCTTTGCAATGCAGATGCAACAGCCTCTTCAGTATTTCCTTTGTTTGCTTTAATTGTGGTGATGGGAATCTGCAGAGACACCTGCTGACTAGTGGCAGAATTACACCCTGTTCAGTGTCCTGACTCCTGTCCTTACAGATAAATCCTGAGAGCAAGCAACTTCAATCCCTGAATATTTAAAATGACTTAAGTTTTTTCATCGACATATCTAAGCGACACTAATTATTAAAATAAGCTTTGCATTGGTAATTTGCACGAGCATATACATAACAACCAAAAGATGGCGCTCACATAGCAAGGTACAAACATGGTCAATCCATCTTAACACAGAGACAACCAACAGGATGACTTCCAGCTGTTCGGGAAAGGTAGAAGCCACTAATAACATTGAACTTATCAGTAAAGTAACACAGAACTGCTGATAACTGTGAGAATAATCATTCACGAACATTCCAGCCAAAACGGGATTTCATCACTTCAGAATGAGAGAACACAGCAATATCTGGACAATACTAGCTCTGTTCAGTGAGACCCATAGTGAACCAGAGCATGTAGATCATGTGTTTATTGATCTTGAAAGCTTCCTGTGACGCCGTTTTGACTCGTGTGTGCGTTATTGAAGATGAACAAAAACTTCCACGTAACTCCGATGTAAAATGATACAAATAAAAATTTATTCCACAGCTTGTATCCTTATTACAGGAGAAATCAAATGTATTTGTCATAAACAAATAAAACACACTACGGTAGAAACACCGTGAGGCTCTGTCCTAAACTGCTGCAGCGTCTCATCTTTTCTTTCTTCTTTTTCCCGTTTTCCCGCAGGTCCTTTTAGTGCATAAATTATAATGCGGAGTTTTTAAACACTAAATATAAAGCACATAAAGCCAACATATATAACATTACTATATTAAATCAAACTCAAATGCACTCAAAACCATTTTACCTTAATCTTTAGCCTTGAACTTGCTCAAATATTAAACAAAGTAAATTTAACAGCAATACAATTACTGAATTTACAAACTACATTAACTTGGCACCCACACTTCCTTTGAGTAAAATAATTAGTAAATCTTACCCAAGTTCAGCAGATGTTTACACAAACCTTGAAAGTTATATCCCATCATCTTAATCTCGTCCAAAAATATTTGTATTTATTTTAAAGCAGAATGCTTTTCTATATTCAGAGAACGTGAGTTTAAATGTGTACATTTTGTAGTATAATTCCTTCTCTGTTTACTCACACAATAATGCTCTGATTTTTTTTCTGTGCTGTGGCAATTTTGCAATATAAGTAATTATACATTCATGGAGATTATGAGAAATGTTACTGAAATGTGTCTGGTCGTGATCCACTTTCAGGCAGCAAGAATTTCTGCAATAAATGTCACAAAACATGCTTTTTCATCTTATTTAGTCATGAGATGCACTATACATACTGTACATTCTGAGAAACCCAATGATATCATATTATGTCACATCCATATATTCATCCTTTCTTAACATAAATCCTTTTTAAAGGAAAGAGTAAGTCATCTCGTCCATTTATTTTTTTACGAAAGAGTAAAATCAGCCCTATGTATTAACCACACTCTGCATGACATTTATATGAAAAGTCACAACTCGGGGAAGTGACTGATATGGTCAAGTGTTATACAGACTTATTACACAATGCAAACCGCACATCTCTTTACGGTAACAAAGTGCATTGATTTGGGCTCATCTGAATGTTGATGGTGATGAGACCAGACTTCAGTAGGAATGTTGAAGAATGTGGAGGTTGAACCTGACCGTGTTTTCCTTCAGTGACTCCCCCCTCGTGTGAGCTGTTGCATAATCGAGCTGAGAACAGTTTAGCAGACTCATAGAAATACAGAAAAATACATTCAAGAGGCAAATATTTCTACCCTTTCATGTTCTGCATGTTTTTTCCTATTAAAGAACAGTCCCTTGAGTAAACGGATCATAGAGTTTGTAAAATGGGAATGGTTCCCAGTCTGCAGGGGTGTGATCGATGCAATGAGAGCATGGGAAACTCAGAAAGGGACTTTCTTAGATGTTTATATTTCTGTATATTTGTTTTTAGCATTCTGGTCTGGACAGATGTTTCTACTGGCCTGTTCCAAATAGTTGACTTGTATAAGTTTAAACGAACAGAGTTTCCCATATTTCCATTATAAATCAGTGTATTTTCATTTTCATTTCCAAATAGTTGGAGACTTACTGGAACCACAGTTTACAGGGATAAATTATTTCTGGCTAAAAATAAAACGTGAGAAGGGTGTGGAGCTGAATGATTGGTGATAACACTAGTAAATCTTTGTACATAGCGAGTGATAAAACTGTTGATTTGTAGCAGGGAGCAATTAAGACTCCTCTGTGCCACTTTACAGAGAATTTTACCAGAACGTCATTCACCCACCCATCTTTCAGTCTCTTCATCCATCCATGCATCCATATTTCAATCCATCATTTAATTTTTGCCTCATACATCTTTAATGCAAAAGTTTGGGCACCCCTTGCAGAATCTGTAAAAATGTTAACAAAATTCTTAATACTGTGTGCGGTTACCTGGATGAACTACTTTTTTTGGCTGTTCATGAGTCATGTTTGTTCTGAACAGTTTAACTGAGCACTTTTCTTCAGAAGAATCCACCAGGTCCTGCAGATTCTTCTGTTTTCCAGCATCTTTTGCATGGAATGTCCTCAGTGTGAAAAGATGCATCTCAAAATCATACAGTCACCGTTGGTGACTCATAAACAACCATCACAAAACAAAAAAACAGTCGTAGTTCATCCAGGTAACCACAAACAGTATTAAGAACCAAGGGTTCCCATACTTGTGAGAGCGTTTATTTTAATAATATTTCAAATTTTTTTGTACTGTAAACATCTTTTGTGTAAATTGAGATCATTCATCTTTCAGTCCATCCTTTCATCCATCTGCCATCCATCTATCCTTCCATTTGTCAATCTTTCCTCGTCCATCTGTCAATCTTTTCATCCATCCAAGCATCCTTTAATCTTTCAATGCATTATCCATCCACCCATCATTCATCTCTCAGTCCATCCTTTCATCCATCTGTCAAATTTTCCATCATCCATCCACCCATCCATCCTTCCATTTGTCAATCTTTCCCCATCCATCTGTCAATATGTCAATCTTCCATCCAATCCATCCATCCAAGCATCCTTTAATATTTCAATGCATTATCCATCCACCCATTATCTATCTTTCAGTCCATCCTTTCATCCATCTATCAAACTTTTCATCCATCCATTTGTCAATCTTTCCCTGTAATTTTGTACATTTTCTGTAATCTTTTCATCCATCCAACCATACGTTAATCTTTCAATGCATCACCCATCCACCAATCCGTTCATTTTTCAGTCCATCCATCCATGTGTCTTTCCATTTATCCTTTCATCCATCCACCCATCCCTCCATCAATCAATCTTTTCATTATTGATACATCCATCTGAATTGCAGGAAGTGAACTTGAAGTTGAAGGCATTTTGAGTTAATTTCAAAATAACACACAACCCTGGTAAAGACCATGTTTTGTCACACACAGCTAAATTACGTAAAGATTGTAGACAGTCACCAGCCAGATGTAACCCTATCCAGAGGAAAGAACACTGTGTGGAGAACAGACCGGCACTGCTGACAGGTATATTCAGTAATATCCTGGAGCCAGTAGAGGACAGACAACTTCTCAGTGTCTCTGAATTTGAACTAATGCTCCGGCCACGTGTTCACTGTTTCCTGTTATCTTAAAGGCAGACCTACAGTCATCACGATGATGGCTCAGCCTGTAACAATGACCTGAACCAGGGATGGTGATCCTTTGTGTTAGTCTGAGCAGATCAGTTACTCGAATGACCTGTGTATTGTGTTTATACTGGATAAGAAGCTGACTTGTTGGAATCTGGGAGACATCTGGGATTTCTAGAGCTGGGGTATAGTAATTTCCTCCCTTCACAGTTAAATTCCTCTACATAGAGGAGTGTTTTAGCAGGCCTGTCTCCTGGGGTGGGATTGGGAGGGGGAGTATCAGGGGGTGTCTGAGAATGTTCTATTGGGCTCATAAGTGCAACTCTGTTGAGACAAACTCACAGCATGAAATTACACAATAGAAGTTGATCTCTTTTTTATTTTTCACTCAGTTTAACATTAGACTTTGTGGCTCAATCTCCTTAGGCAGACAAAAGGGCACAGCAGAAGGACAAGCATTGGAGTGTTGAGTAACATACAGCTTTCTAAACATAGCATTTAGTCAGGCCTTCATTTTACCTGTCATCACCACAGACTTGATTAGAAACATTCTGAAGACACATAGACTTCTCTGATTCTCACAAGTTACCAAGCAGAGTATTAGTCAAGAGACTCGACTAAAGGCAAAGAATGGTGATGTCACTTTTCAAAGTTCTGACATAATTTTTTTCATTAAAAGCCTTAAAATATAGGGTTAACATGTCAAACAAGCCTAAATATTAACCTGGGTGTTACTCTCTCTATGCTCTTTCTGGGATATTGTACTTTATTACTAACACAGCTTTTAAGTGGAAAGTACCTTAACAATTAACAATTTTCAGACATTTGCAGTGCTCGCTGAATGAACTCATCCACATGCATTTTTTACATTCAGTTACTGGTAAAACTCCAAACACACAGAGATTTATTTCTTTAGTCAGTAAAAGAAATCAAAAACTATTTTTTATTCAAGAACATTTCTGCAGAATGAAAGACTCATTTGTTGAACCTGAATCGGGTCGTAGTTGGCCAAAGGCTTTATCTTAAATTTCATCACAGTACAGTATTTTTCTCTAAAAGGCTTTGTGGTGCAGCTTCAAGTAAATTCTAATTGTGACGTAACATTGGTATTTTTGAGAAGTAGCTCCCTTTTAGTCTGTTGCATGGAAAGTTGAACTATATTTTTCTGAATTATTTCAAGGGTGTTATGGTAGGTTGTCAAAAAAACATTGCAGGACTGTCAATTGGATATTTTTACCCATGCCAGGGCAAATTATATTTCCAATTCAAAAGTAATTCCATACCTTTCCTCAACAAGCCATATTTTGTTTATTTATTTTAAAAGACCTTGTTTTGGAAGCTTTGGCTAATGACTATTATTCATTTGACATGTATTTATTTCTCTCTCTCGTGCTCCTATGATTTTAGCTAAGCAGTAAAGTTTAATGGAAATCTGGTCTGTACTGTATGTGCTGATGAAATTTCAGTCAGTGACACTGTTGTACAGAAGCACGTCAAACTCTAGCTCCATATAAGGCCCATGACCAAAAATGGAAGTCAGACGGCCCATGAAGGCTGGTATTCTTACTCCCTCCTAATAATTGAGACCAGACATTGAGAATGGTATAGTCATGGAAATTGAACGCCACACGACTGCCACACTTATGTACGTTATTGCGTCTCCAGGAACAAAGAACTAAACAAAATGTCAAATACAGGTTTTAAAGAGGACTTGCTAAGCATATACTCTCCAACCCAGTGATAAAACACTTTCTGTATTTAAGTAAACTCAAAAATCACAACCATTTAAATCATCCTTTGGTCACACAAGTGATCTAAATTAGAATGAAATATAAGCATTTGAGATGAATACAGATTATAGGGAGGTACATACATTTCTCATGAGAAGAAATATTTAAACATTTTGGATATAAACATTGCTTAGAAAAAGTCCAAATGGCCGCTTTTAGTAGCAGCTGTAAAAACAAAGAATCCAGGATCATGAGGGAATCAACATAATTTCTAGTTTATACTGAAACAGCTGAGAAGCTGAAAGCCACATTTATAACAATTTAATATTTTTATTTATTTATTTCTTCTTCTTTTTTGCTGTTTCAGATAAATGTTATAATTGGATAAGAGTTCCTTCTTCTTAATGTTATTTCAGACAAATTGTAAAGCACCCTATTATAAGGAACTGTTATTTCCATTATGTGAACAGTAACGAACATCCGCCACAGTTGCCTCATTCTGGTAACATCGTTCCTGTTATCTCTTGCATTGAAGACAGAGTATATAACGATCCAGATTAAAGTGATTCATACTGATTCATACTACATGCAAGGATCCTATTCATCTTTTTCCTTCTGTTTACCATAAAAATACTTTTATTAGATTGCTTGATAATTGCTTAACTGAGGAAAAACACCACTGAAAGAAACTGACCACCCATGTGACAAGATCATTTCTGTAGTGTCACTGCTGGGAGAAAAATTACAGTTGTGAAACTGAAAGCGGGTTAAACTTGATGATGTCAACGGGCAGCTGTTTGTGAAAACGATGATCATGAGGCTTGTTTTACTAATGTTTTACTAATGTTTAAATCATTTAAAAAATGTTCACATTTCATGACTTTTCAGTTTACCACAAATATGAAGTCCGCAGTGTCCTGTCATGTTCATAAAATGTTATCATCTCAACATATGCCATTATGTCATGCTCTTATGATATGGCCGATGTCTTTCTAGTGCGTGACTGTCAAGATGCCCCAGTCTCATTATATGTCACACATTAGGAATGACTAGACTTCCACTTAAACTTGAATTAAACAGTCACAGTAAGCAAACTGCAATATTACTCAAACAGTTTAAAGAATTTCAAATGTTTATCACTTAACAATAAACATAAACAAATTGACATCGCAACTAATCTAAACATTGAAATTTAGGTCAAGGGATGTGACCTCTTAACATAAATGTATTAATCTTCATTCATTTTTTATCTAGCCTCCTAATAATCAACAGAATGAATAATCGTTTAAGTATAAGAGTATTAGCAGTATAATATAATACTATTGGCAGCAGTAGTTATTATGCTTTGAATGGATGACTTTATTTGCCACATGTTAGAATGAATGACAGAAGAGACCCTTTTCTTATTTTAGGCAATAAACCCATTATGAAGCAGAGGTTCATAAGGCTCTTTGTTGTAGCCAAAATTGATCTCATCTGCCATCTATTTCCTCTGAAGGATAATCATTAACTGTTTGCTAAACTTTCCTTCACAGAACATATGATCTAAATTAACAGAGATGCTAAATGTTTTAAATCTGATTAATTATTCCTAAGTATTTCTGTCAATCATAGCCAGCTGTGCCATTTGTATCTCCTTATCTGATCTTTAAAAGCTAATGTTTTGAAAAAACTTTTTGTAGATTTTGACCAGTAAGTACAAGATCGCTTTCCTGGCAGTCGGTTGATCCGACAAGGCCTCTTATAAAAGAGGAAAGGGGCCACTATCAAATATTTGTCTTGTTAATATAGTATAGTTATAGTTAGTATAAGTCCTGTAAATTAAAGTTATTGGCCTAACAAAAAAATAAATATTTGTAGAGGTTAGCTACAAGAAGTGCCTCAGTTTTTTTCCACGAGCATATGATGTTTCCAGAAATATAATTTTGTTTGCTCATAATGAACTCAAGTCAGAGGCACATGAACAAGTCAAACACAGGACTGTGGTATACACAAATCATGCTCGGCTGGTATGATCTTGCCACAAAGTTACTTAAGAGTGAATCTTCCTCACAAGATGCACAGAAAAGTGGAACATCTGACTGAAGGAAAAGCTTTTTTAAGCAGGCCTATGGAAATTTAGTCTGGGAAATGATGATTATTTGTAGAGTGCATATAATATAAATACAGCTTTAAAGTAGCTTTTATGACAAAACCTTAAAATAAATCTCCAATGTCTGGTTGATTGATAGATAAACACAACTAATTTGAGTTAATGAATGTCTAATCTTAATTCTCCTCCACAGCACAGTCTAACGTTAGCTAAAAACAGAAGAAATTGTACATTTTGAATGACGAAATAACATGATGGCATTGTAAAATCCACAGGCAAGCGTCTTGTCAAATGTTTTAAAGTAGAAAAAATGTCCCAATCAACCTGAATTCACCCTACGTGCTTGGATTTGTAGATTATCTGCATTAAACCGGTACCCGGATAACCATATATGGTCATGAGTTGAGCGCTACAATGGATGCTCAGCCAGTGACAAAATCACAAAGTTAAGAAAGGGGCGGAGCGCCATTCATGACTCATGACGAGTCCACTCTGTGGCTGGAAACAGCGCGAGGGTTTTCGCACACTATATATATGCAAGAGGCTGCTGGGAGATTTAATTGACAAACGCTGCTCAGAGGAATAAGTTGGATTGAATATTTGCGCTTTCTTGGGACTTTGCTATCACAAACGATGGAACGCAAGACTGTAATATTCTCGGCACTTTTTCTTGTCTGGTTTACGCTCGTAAACGGATCCCCGGGTAAGATTTTAGGAATGTTTTTTTTTTTTTTCAAAACAGCAAACTAATCCATATTCACTGTTTACTCAAAGTAGTGTAGGCCTGTAGTATCCTATTGCACTGTACGTTACATTATGGCATGGCACATTGTAGTATAGCAATACGCACTTTAGATCAGTTTTGTTGTATCTTAAGGTTGGTTCGTAATGAAAACCATGAAAGCTGCAGATTTTTCACACTGTATTCATTTGGTTGATATCATCTGTCCTATTTAGCATCTTTGGAAGTGGGCAAGCCTACCAAAGCAACGAATGTCTCATGGTCATCGTACAATTTCAAAACAATCCTAACATGGGGACCTAAACCTGTGAACTACACCTATACAGTTGAATTTTCAAGGCAAGTACACGTCTGGTAAACTGCACAGCTTTACTTTAGACTTGCTCTGTATTGTTCACATTAACGTTATTTTGTGATTCTAAAATTCTACACAAAGTAAAATAATATGGACTTATTTGATTCTAACCAACAAGAATTTTCTCTGCAGAGTTGGGAGGGATAAACAGAGAAACCCTCACTGCATTAGAATCTCTGAGACCGAGTGTGACCTGACCAATGAACTAGAACCGAAGTGGGTTTATTCTGCTGACGTCCTCTCAGAGTCTTTGCAGGGGTCTTTTGAGTATGTGGAGCCCCCATTCACCAAATCAAAGACGTTCTGTCCCTATAACGACAGTGAGTGTCCAACACGTCCTCCTTCGAATTTCAACCTACTTTTATTTAAAGCAGTTGCTTTAATACTTTTCTTTTTTGTGTAGCTATAATTGGAAGACCTGAGTTTAAGTTGAATGTGAACAAGAACAAGAAGATTGTGCTGATCATAAAAGACCCCATCACAGCTCTCCGCAAAAATGGCACATCTCTGAACATCCGTGATGTCTTTAAGAAAAATCTCAAGTACAAGATTTCATACAACAAGGCTGGAAGCACAGGAAAAGTGAGTACGAGCATGTTTACAAGCTATAGATGCTGTTGAATAATAAGTGCCATGTGTTTCACATTTAAATATTTGTTTTCAGAGAATGGAAATTGTGAATGAGAGCAAAGCAGAGTTTAGTAATCTAGATGCGGATCAGAGTTACTGCTTCAGCGTGGCAGCATACATCCCCTCTCGTAAAGGAGACAAAAGGGTCGGAGAATGGAGCCTCCCCAGGTGCTCACCACATGAGTCAAACAGCCTGATCGAGGGTAAGCCTATCTAAAACTTGACCGCTTACATTTGACATTTACTAGGGTGTTACACAAATTTTGGAGACTGAGGAAGGCAGCAAAGGAGTATTCAAGTGTTCCAAGTGATTCAACTTTTGCTCAGAGATTTAGCGGTCTAGAATTGCAGTGTTATGGTAAACCGAAAGGTTGTTAAGCCTGAAGAGGCCAGTTCAGTTACCAGAGTAGAGGAGGGAGGATGACACCGTTATTACTCACACTGACCAGGGCTGACAGCTGTGCTAAAATGGCTCCATTCAGTTCTGTGTATGTGTGTGTGAACCTCTGTTTCTGCACCTGGAGTTTTCAAACTCGCAGTATTTCAGTTTCTATCCATTTCCATTATATAATAATTTAATAAATACTTTTTAAATTCATAAATGCATTAAAAAAAGGCTTTGCTTAAACTCTACATTACACTTGAAATATTGTATCTTTTTAACAGTCACATTTAAACAGTTACATTATTTAGACTCAATAAATTCAACTATACTGGTTTATCAAATGCTGTTTTGACATCACAGACCAGCATACCACTTATCTAAGCTTTCCACTTAAGTAGAATGTAGTAAAATGAATTATAGACTGTTGTTTTTTCAAAATATGGTCATTTAATATTCTTATTTCTTTTCCATAGAGTATGGACTGGCTGTGATTGGAGGAACAGCACTCATTATACTGACTTTCGTAATTGCTGTAATCGTTCTGATCGTGGTTTGCTGTAAACGAGCACGAAGACGAACATTGATGGCCAAGGAAACCATTGTATAGATCCTGGGGTAAAAGAAATACAACCTTTCTGCTGTTTAAGCTCAGAACGGGATGTACAGCTGGACTGTAACCGTTTCTGCGCTGAGTGAAACCTGTTTGTGCATAGCACACCTTCAGTACAGCACTGGACTGGTTTCTGTGAAACGCTGACACTACATGATATGTTGTACATATCAGACCTTTTGATTTTTTTTTTTTTTGTTATGGATTAATCAAACTGTATTTGTTTATTAAATGGCATTATTTATTTTCTTTAGAAATGTGTATTGGCTGCTTTGTGTATTTATAGCTAGTAATATATACATGTATATATTTTTTTAAAATGTGATTGTTTTTAAAATGCTTGGGAACATCACAAATAATACAGCAAAATTATAAAGTTGTGTTTTTTTTTTTTCTTATAGAAGTACCAAAACAAAACTTAATTCACTTATGCTGTGCGCAAATCCTTTTAAATAAGTCATGACAATCAAAAATAAAGAATGTGCTCTTTTTGAGGCAGCAATGCCTTCTTGTTTTCTATTTTTAAACAAAAAACCCTAATGACCCAGAAAGCATTCTCTGGTTGTGCAACATAATCTGAATTAAAAGAACAGGGAGAAACTCACTGGTGAAGAATGTGTTGCATTCTGGTCTCAGTAGCTCACTCTTGTGGTAAGCCATGGTAAAGATTTTTTTTTTCTGTTTAATTGAAATATGATGCAACTAAAAATTCAAACAATTGTGCATATGTGATATGCCTTCCAAAGCAGTAATCTATCCTAAATGAAAAAAATCCTCTCAACCCAAAT
>JAUCMS010000044.1:6190071-6206845 GCA_032357445.1 Enteromius radiatus | reverse complement strand
ATACTCACTTCCAGTCGTTCAGAGTATGTACTGTTCACATGTCTCTGGTTTGCGAGGTCCAGGAATGGGCGGCTAATAACCAGGTAGCCCACCACCATTGCTATGTCTAGAAAATCAGAAAAATGTTTTTCCAGAGAAAAAAAACACTGGAGCATATACAACTATTGCCCATAATGGTAAGGGACATGACATTTCCAGACAATGTGTTAACAATTCACAATACACTGGGCCAGCTAACCAATATTAAAACAGTTAAACTGAATAATTGCAAAGTTTCTGATAGTCAGTATGTTGTATGTTGTGGACCTATTAAAATAAAGTGTTAGAAGATATTAAGCAAGCAGTCTACTAATACTTTATTGACTGCTAGTTGACATGTTGCAGAGTTACTGTTGTTAGTAGAGTGTATAAAGTAGGTTATCAAAATAAAGTGCTACCAAATTCCGTCATTAATTACTCACACTCATGACGTTCCCAACCTGTAAGAATTTCATTCATCTTCGCAACACAAATTTAGGTAATTTTATAAAATCTAAAAAAGAGCTCCATAGACAGCAATGGCACTATCATGATCAAAGCACAGAAATATAGGATTCAACAATTCTCCCGCAAGTTACTGTCTACAGTCTATGGTCAGAAAGCTCCCGTATTTCATCAAAAATATATTATGTTCCAAAGGTCTTACGGGTTTGGAATGACATGAGATTAAGTAATTAATGACAGAATTTGAACTATCCCTTTAAGGTCAAATGTGATTCTGCTGCCATCTACAGTACAGTAGTTGTCCATATCTGCTTACATTTGGCTATGATGCTGTCCATGACACCCATTGAGAAACGAAAGTGTATGAAGCGACTCATGTGGTCCACCTGAAAAACAAATAGTCTGACTGAAACCTTCACCAACACTGTGTTCGGATTAGTTATTGGAAATCAAAACTATTTTTATTTTCCTCACCAGTTTCTGGAATGTTCCATTGATGGTTTGCTTTTCTCTCCTGTTTCCATTGTAGAATGCAATCTCCTCACTGAAACAATACACAGAAATTACGCATCCTTCATAAAATAACTCAGGAGACAAACAGCCAGGCAAAGAGATGGAGTCCAATACACACCTGTTAGTAATGAGACGAGAGTTGACATATCTGTACTCCCCCTCATACCTCTGCTCTGTTACAGTCATCTTGCCAATCGGCCTGCGTAGCCTTGTAAGGAGCAGACCGGAGAACAACAGATAGCTCAGCAAACTAGCTGGACCCTACAAAACAGCAGGCAGTTTAAAACTTAGGAATAGTTCACCCAAAAATTACAATAGTGTCATAATTTACTCACCCTCGAGTAGTTCCCAATCTGGCTAAATTTCTTTGTTTTGACAAACGCAAAGAAGGATATTTTGAAAAAAGTTTGTAACTAGTCTGTTTTCGGTCACTATTGACTTCCATAGTATTTTTTTTTACTATTGTTAATCAATGGTGACCCAAAACAACCTGGTTACAAACTTTCTTCAAAATATCTTCCTTAGTGTTTGGGACTACTTGAAGGTGAGTGATGACAAAATACAATTTTTTAGGTGAACTATTCCCTTAACACTACAGAGACTGGGGTGCTGAATTAGCTGGTGATTTCTATGAAGAAGACACTTACAAGAGATCCAATGGCTGTGTTCAGTTTGCAGATGTAGATCAATATGTCTAGTAGAGGCTGCAGGAAAAGGGAAAAGAATCAAACAGGCTCAAACTGTAGACATCCTAACATATGGTTCAAAATCACTTGCTTTTTCACTTTTTCCTCATTACCTTGCTGACGTTGGAATAGAGGTCAACTACACTGTTACAGAATTTCTCTACATCCTGAGTTATTAGCTGGTCTGGGTTGGCAATACGGTTGTCCAGGTTGCCAATTTGATAGTATGTGAACCCTCTATTGGAAGAGATGGAAGACAACCCACGGGATGATGAATTGGAAATTGAATCAGAAATGCAATAAGAATTTACTGAATTATAATTCGCTGACTAAATAAACATATAGGTAATAACTGCATTCTAGGAAATGTATAATGTAATCATACTCTATTTTAGAATCTTGCCACATAAACTGACAACAGAAAAATCTTCTAAAGCATTTATTAATCATGGTTTTAATTTCTTAGTCATTAAATAATAACACCTTATTAAAAATCAACAGTTGTAACTGTATTAGCATATTTATTGGACCTGAGCTAACAAAGTTCAGTTCTATTTTTTAACTAACAAATGTAGCAATTTCTCATTGTTAATTTAACTTATTCAAGGGTTAGTTGATCCAAAAATGAAGATTCAGTCATTAATTACTCACCCTCAGGTTGTTGCAAACCCATAAGACCATTGTTCATCTTTGGAACACAAATTAAGATATTTTTTATGAGATCCGAGAGCCCCCAGACCCTCCATAAACAGCAATACAACTGAAATGATCCCAGATCCAGAAACATAGTAAAAACATTGGTAAAACAGTCCATATGACATCAGTGGCTCAACTTAGATAATACTTTTTTTGTGCAAAGAAAACAAAAATAACATAATTTGCTCTGCCATTCTTCTCCCCCGACTTATATGACTTGGAGGGTCTGATGCCTCTCTGATATCATCAGAAATATCTTAATTTGTGTTCTGAAGATTAACAAAGGTCTTACGGGCTTCGAAGGAATTTTCATTTTTGGGTGAACTAACCCTTTAACTAACATTTACTAATGAGACCTTATTGCAAAGTGTTACCTGTTGTTCTTTATTATTCTTTTGTATATGAATCTGTTTAAAACATTTGTTTACTTAGAACATTTAAATACATTTTAAAAATTTTATTTTTGTTATTATATTGAGCTATTACACATTTTTATATATATTTATATGTATAACTACACTTTATTGCAACTTATTTCAATTTAATGATAAAACCGTGATATTGTGAGCTTCATCAGTCATGACAGTTTGACATCATCATATGCCTGTTCAAAGGCTAATGGTGTCATTCGTTTCCAGTTATTTAACCTGCCAAAGTTTCATATTAACTAAATTTCTTATTGTAATCAGAAACACACTGAATTATAGAACAGCCATTTTTATTATAGTTATAGTTATAAATGAACTTATAGCAGTTAATAAATTGAATAAATTAACATTTATTAAATACAATATACAATAATAGAAAACAGCTTGCATCCACTAGAAACATGATACACTGGATTCAATTTAAGCATCATTAGGTTGATGAATATAACCTTACTTTAAGTAGTGATTGTAAAGGTGATTGGTCAGTCTCACTCTGAAACACAGCTTCAGTTCGTTGAGTCCCAGCTTTAACAAGTTATTCACTAGAGATATCTGATGTGTAGCAAAAACACAAAACAAATAAACTTGTATAAAAATACAAGAAAAACAATGGTTACAAAAATCTCCATACGTTACCTTTACATACTGCATAATTATTTTTATGGTATACTAACAATATTTTACAACATATGATCCCTAACAGATCTGTTTTGATCGTTTTCTTAATATCCTGAAATGATATGATTATTTATTTTTATTTAACATTGAGAATTAAGCATTATATTATTAAATTAAATACATGCATAATGCCTTGTCAACCGACTTGTAAAATAGGACACAGTAACCCTGTGCAAAGTTTAAACTACTTACAAAGGGCATGACTGTGATAAAGTTGACCAAGTATCTTTTGAACGAGGTTGTTGAACGTCCAATAATTGCACTGTAAACCACACACACACACACACACACACACACATTGAATAACAGTCATTTTGTGCTTGTAGTCTACACACAGTACAAGAAAAACAGGACAAACGGCATTTATGTGATCTGGCATGTCAACGACACCCAGAGGAAATCATACCACTGAGAAATGCACTCTACTACAGGTATAGAAAAAGGGAAATCCTAAAAACTTACGTAAACTTTCATAATCATGATTGCAGATCAGATCAGATGCATACGATGTATTTGCATTTAAGAATATCCCCAAATATCACTGGATTATTTGAGAAGCACACACAGCACAATGTAAATGTGATCAAGGATCTAACATCTTAAATAGCCTACCTCTCAATCATGGTCCCATTATGTATCATCCAGACATCACAGTAGGTTCTGGCGATAAGCATGACAGCGATCAGAAGCAAATATCCTGACTGGGAAGAAAAACAACCAAAAATACTGCTGTTTAAATTCTGTCACAAAACAGTTTGTATTTTATCTAGATCAAATATTCTGTGGCAATAAATGACAGTAAATAGCCTGTACAGAAATGGAAACATACACTTACCTCTTTGCAAAAGGTCTGCGGCAACAGGATTTTGATGATATTACAAATACGCTTGAAGAACACCTTATCCACTGCAGCCTTGTCTGTCTTTCTGTCCTTCTGAAAATGTGAATATTTATACATATGCTGGCTTATATAAGAGTTCAGATGCAAAATAAATGCTATTCTAAAATGAGCATTTTTATCAGGCCCCCCATATAATTATTTTTACTTTAATTGCACAGAAAATAACCTGTACACTGCCATTAGACCTGTACATTGTGTAAAATTATTGAACCTAAACACAGGAGCCTGATAAAAATGCTAATTTTTAGATGAAAATTGTATACACACACACACACTATATATATTATAAATTCTTACTATGATTTAGACAAATTAATAGCTTACATCATTGTCCAACAATGGTTTTGATGCCCCTTTCTCTCTAGAAATGAACACATGGATACGACACAAAAAAAAACAACAAGCTTTGAAATCAATGACATTTAGCTTCTATGAAACTCGTTTCCAGAAGCACTGTAACGTCTGAAAAAATTAATGCGTCCCTTGTCAATGATATTTCAATGTCGAAGAGGTTATAGTGCACCGGGTAAAAAAATGGCTACAGACATAAAAAGCAATAATCTTACCCATTGGTATCCGAAGACAGTCTTTGTTTCAATACGTACACGGCGAACAGAAAAGCACCTGCGATAGAGGAATTGCCGGCTGTCAGATACTTACTAACAGCCGCCATGTTCAATATGAAACCAATCAGGAAGCGACGGCAGGCAACGAAGAACCCACGCGGCGGATTCCTCGTGTTTTCACAGAGCACGACTGTTAACAGATAGTTTCTATAGGTCTACACATGACTAAGCTCATACGAACACACATGAAACACACCTTAGAAACAACACTTGGATAATATAAATACACGGGTAATGAAACTTTCAGCCGCAAGGTGTCGGCAGAGTCACGTCATTCTTCAAAGGCGCAAACATGTATTTTGCTTTTGTTAATGCGACTATAAGTGATAAAGCCCCTTCTAGGGCACTATGGCACAGGGTTATACTGGAATATGTATCATTAGGTTTCTTAACCTGTGCTGTTTATAGCAAATATGCTATATTTCATAGGAGGTGGGATCCATTTATGGGTTTAGATGTGTCCTCTATTCTTATTACAGGGTTTGCTTAATGAGCTTTATAACATTTGTGTGGCATATTGAACTATAAATATTTAAAGCATCTTGTTTATAAGTCATTCTTTATTTCATTTCTGTCTCAAACTGATTTAGTGGAGTGATGAGTCATTATATATTATTCTTATTATTATTTTGATTTATTTTTCATTATTTTATTTATTTATTTTGATTGGTTTGAAATTATGTTTGTATTGTTTAAAAAGTTAATAAATACATTAAAAAAATACGTGCGACTATTGTTTAACTTATATTTACTTATGTATTAGAGTAGTGATTATTCATTAATCTGAATAAGCTTTATATTTTATATTGCATTCCATCTATTCCGCTTAACTTATCTGTCCCAATATCTCTCTCGTTTATTAAATTATATTGCTAATATTATATTGATAAATATAATATGCACATATGTTTTATTCTTTTATATTCTGCGGATTGTGAAAGGAAAAGTGTTTTATTATTATGTTGTTTATTTTTTCATTATTACGGTCATCTACTTTTCCTTTTACTGCCTATATTTGGTTATTTTAGTTTCATTAGTCTCATTTAAAGTCAAACGCTGCCAATATATTAACATTTAATTAATATGTTAAGTTTGAATAAGTTATTTTTGTATTCTTCTGTGCACATTTTTTAAACATAATATAATCCCATTGAACAGTTAAATGCTAGAAAGAATGCTGGACGTCATGTCTAACACCCTAATGTTATGTCTAAACGAGATGTTTAAAGTCTCATAGCAGCACATGTAATTTAGTCGAGGAAAACAAGCGGCTTGTTCTGCAGCACTTCACCAGCCAATAGGAAGTTTGCTTTGAGGTCACGTGTTTAAGGTTTGAGTCAGTCCCTCAGTTAAGTTTTTCTCTCGTCAGTTGTGATGTGAAGAGCGGTCCGTCCTTAAGCGTCTCTTTTAAGCTTGTTTTATGGATTTACATAGGATTAAACTAAATAATTCTGCAGTATGATGCTCTTCATGAACTATTCACGTAAGTGCCACTCGTTTGAGAAGCTCTAAACACATCAAATAATTGTTAAAGATTTTATGTGTGTGTGAAGTGGTTAACGTTAGCTAGCAGCGCTAGTGTAACGTTAAAGCAGATATAAAGTGGAGAACAGTACAGTATTAAGAAGTACTAACTTAGTTATTAAACTCGGTTTGTCACATCATATGTGCTCCCTAACAGTCAGAAAATGATACACTTAATTAAAATACAGGATTTTAATAATACACAAGTGTGTTTAAATGCTTGTGTTATGCTGTGTTAAAGACCAAATCTTGTCAAGCCAAATCATCTGTGCCTTTAATTTTGACGTAAATCTATTATTGGCCATATTCCACTTCGTGTCTTGTTTTTTTTTTCTGTCCGTTTCGTCACGTAGCACTGAACACGGGCGAGAGGGTTAGTCTTGAGTGACAGTTGTCAAGCCCCTGTTAAATGATAAGATCGGTGCATTACTCGCATTCTGCGGCAGACATGCGTCACCTGCAGACAAATACAGACACGCAATCACAGTGCACAACAAAACAGTCCTAACTGCAAGAAATACATTTGAATGGATTATGCATCCATAGATAAAGGGGTCAGGAAGTCTGAGGGCTTAAATTCTAGGAAACTGGTTTTAAATTAAAGTTTCTGTTTGTTTAGAATAGCAACCCTGCTATTTTGATGAGATTGTAACCTGTCATGATAGCCTATGTGCAAATGAGGAGAAATGTGTCCTTTAGGTGATGTTTTTTTATATTTGTTTTTTGTTCATTAGAAAGTTCAAAAGTAAATAAATGTTATCAATTTATTGTATCCATGCTTAGTGAAAGCATTAATTCCATTTTTATTTTTACCTACATGCTTTTAAAAATGCTAAATGCTTTTAAAAAGTTTCTTAAAGAAATAGCTCACCCTGCAGTGAAATTCTGTCATTGTTTAGTCGTCCTCAAGTTGTTACAAATTGTACATATCTTTCTGCTGCTACACAAAACATATTTTGAAGAATGTAGTAAACTAAAAAGTTTCTGATTCTCATTGACATCCAGAGTATTTTTCACAGTATGTGAGTAAATAATGACAGAATCTTTATTATTGGGTGAACTGTTCTCTAAATGAATAGATATTTCTGGTTGTTGCATGTTGCACTTACATTTAAATAATTGTAACATCGTATCATTTGGTAAAATGTTCACATTTAGGATCATTCTGCACATTTGTTTACAAATGAGGCCCCTGATTTTTGGCTCTGCTATTCCATATGTTGTTTTGATTTCTCTTTTTTTTTGTCTTGCAGTGCCTTCAGCTCTCCACTGGCAGGAGGGTGCTTGGATCAGCGGCTGAGGCGGCTCAGTATCGGCAGACGCGGCTGCTGGAATGTTCCGTCAAGGCAGCAACACTGGGAATAAGCGCTTGACAAGCGGTGCTCGTCTGTCCCAGCCCAACATCCCTGTCCCCCTGTCCCCCGGGTCCAACAACACGCTAGAAATGGGCCGCAGCTCTAAAACAAACCCTCTCAACGCTATGGGCCTGGACCACACCACCACAGCCCCTGGAGGGGACCCTGACTACATCATGCAACTAGTCAATGATGTGCGCACCTTTTCTGATGTGCTTCTGAGCCTAAAAGAGGCTTTTCACTCCAAAGGTGAGGGTTCTATTTAACGCTTGCTTTTAAAAGTGCTTTACTGCAGCTGTGGTTGATCGCTGTTTATGACAGATCAGGTTCTTTTAAATGTTCATATGGGTCGGTCCATGCTGGTGTCGAAGGCTTGTAGGCTGTGTTAGTTTTTCTCATTCCCATCACTGGAGGAGTGCCATGTCTGTCAGGATGCCACTGGTAAACTCCTGTCTATCCTGCTGAGAGTGTTTCTTTTCTGCTGCACAAGCATCTCTGAAATTTGTCTCCTTGTGGCCCCCTCACCATCACCAACTTGAATAGATATTACTACGCATGATACACTGGGACTGTTGTTCATTATTTCTTTTTGCTTTTTCAAGGTACTTTTTTGGAGAACTATGTGTTCCTGTTCTGCATTACAGCTAGAAGATTACGTTCCTGTTTGATTCTTTTAGAGAGACAGTTGCTATGATGAAAGATTGAAGAGCCGCTATTATGTTGTCTTTCACAGTAAATACAGCATTTATGACAGAGCTCTGGAGTATAGATAGTGACTGACCAATTATGGTTTCTGGTATATACATATTTAAATACTTTCCCATCTAAGAATTTCCAAACGGTCCCACCTCCAGCAGGCAATTATTGCTTTTTTTTCTTTGATAAAGCATTTCAGCTGCAAAACAAGTGTGGTAGCTTTATATATTATATTAAAACATTAATTCTGCTTTTAAAAATGTATGTTTAATGCTACACTACCATTAAGGGCTTGGCAATATTTATTTTTTAATCTTTTATTTAGCAAGGATGCATCAAGTTGATTAGAAATCACAGTAAGCACATATAATATAATATAATATAATGTTCTGTTTCAAATAAATGGTGTTCTTCTTTTAAAACAACAGTTTTAAACATTTGTAATAATGCATTTTTTTCTTCAGCACCAAATCAGCATATTAGAACGGTTTCTGAATATGCATGTGACACTGAAGACTGGCTATGAAAACAGCTTTGAAACATAGAAGTGAATTACATTTTAAATTATGCTTACATTTATTTAAAATGACAGTAGTTCACAATATGTTTTACGTGACTGCATAATTTTATACGTGTTGCCAAAGTATTACCTGAGGTTGGTAAAGGGGGAATATAAAAACACTATTGTTCTCAAAAGATGCTATTTTGCCGCTGTATTATAACATCAATACTGTGAAAATACAACAAACACACAAATACCAGCAAAACAAATAGAATGACTAATCCAAAAAATAAAAAAATAAATGTGTTGCTTGTTTAAATGAATATAAATAGCTACTTCTGTTTCCTAGTAGTTCTGTCAGTGCAAATGGGATTCTAGCTGCTTTTATTTCAACTGTTTGGTTAAGTATTGATGAGTGAGATTCTCCACACCACCGTCTGTCAAGTGGCCCAGTGACACTTCCCACAAGCACATGCTTTTGACCTCCACACTCTTCCACCGCCCTGTTCTCTCTCAGTGGAGGAGATGCTCACTGACCCTTTAAATGTATGGATTCATCCTGTCTGCACAGAGATTGATCATCGCATCACTCCTCTCCTCCCTGGCTGTTTTTTAATGCTAGCAAGGATCTACAGGCCAGACAGGAACTCATCTGCGTGCTTATTTGCTCTGCAGTCTGAATGCACGTCACACGCGAGATTTTCGAAGCCACAGTGTGGTTAATTTAAGCTAGAAAACTAGTAGGTTGTAAAGTGTAGAAAACTGCAGTCGGCGTACTTTTTCGTTAGTGTTTATGTTGACGACTATGAGCTTGGGTCATCACTTTGATCAGTGCGACCAAACTCTTCTCGTCAGTGATTCCTCCTCCACCATGAACCCCCTCCTCCTGCATACCCAGCATTCCTTCAGAACAAATGTTCACTTGTTGCTATGGTGCCTTCGATTGACTGTTGTTAGGTGTGCGACACATGAAAAATGACTCTTCCTTGCCAAAATTTTAGAAAGGCACTTTTCACCTTAGTTCGGGTGGATCACTTTCCGGCAGCTGAGGAATTATTATGAAGTTCGAAGTTGTCATAGTCAAATGGTTTTTGAATGGTTAAGTGCTTTTGTACCTTCCTTCTTTCAGATCGACATCTTTCCCAGTTAAACTTTTTTGTTGTTTCTTTTGTCAAAACATATTAGAACGCCAAGCCTAGTGTGAATGTTCTTTGAATCCAACATTGAGATGTTTTTAGTGTAATGTTGAACTCCCGTGACAGTTGGACATTCAGAAGGGTGGGATGTTTTTACTGGAAGGGCTAAATATCAAATAATTCCCTCTGTGATTTTAGAGAAGCACGTCCAGAGCGAATGGAAGTGTATTGTGGTCTGTTGATGCTCATCATGTGGGTAACTGAAAGAATGTGCTGTTCTGTTGTGAAGAAGAGTTTCTCTTAAGTGCTCTGAGGTTGAAAAAGTGCTGTGATAACAGCCAGGAAGTCTTTCGTTCTTCCATGCACCAGGTCTGTAGAATGATTTAACAGATAGCAGCACTGAGTGTTTGTCTTTTTTAAAGACTTTTTGTTTGTTTTAAAGCTACTTGTTTAAAGTGTACTACAGTACCATTGACAAATTCAGACATAGCTATACTCATTCTTTATTATTACTGTTTCCCACAGTTTGGAATAAAAGTAAAGTCATCAAAACTATTCCATAATACAAATTAAAATATGACACATTAACTAGTGACCAGACAAGGCTAAACCCTTGTCTAGGCTAGATCACAGTTGGGTAATTTTCACTAGCTGACTTCATGAAGTGGATCATGGGAGGCTTTTTATACACCATTCAAGCAGTTAATTTGCTGCTTGTCCTTCTTTATTAAACAGAATTTTAGTTTGCAATAAAATGCATAACATTTTAACATTACGTTATAAAGGTCATGAGAAATTTAACTTAAGTAAAATGTGAATCTGAACTAGCCATAATATATCAAGTAATTAAGATTTTCCCCTTTTTATACCTGTTTTATTTTTATTTTATTTATTTGTGAACCTGTGAATCGGTCCAAAGGACTTTCTCAACCCTTAAGCGTGGGAACTGAGTCCACACCAAGCAAAACGATCTCTAGTTTAAAATTAGCTCAGGTCTTTTCTTAGACATGGTTAAAAAATAGTCTTCCCGTAGAGTTATTTTCCCCTGGTCGTAAAGCTCTTATTATGACTCTCAAAGATTGTACACATAGGCCACGTACACACTGCAAAGTTTTGGGAGTGACGACCACATTTAGATGCAGGAGAGCTATTACTGGTACACGAAGTATGACTTTCTTGACAGTAATATATGGGTTTCCCCAGGACCACAGTCCTTGTGGGTGACACTATGATGCACTATGAGTTTCACTATGAGAGTGGTATAACTGCGTTAAACACTAATTGTTCAGATCAGTTATGACACACCTGAGTAAATGATGACAGAATGTAAATATTTAGCTTGTTTTGGTACTGTATGAGTATGTTCTTTATAGGCATGAGGTATTTTTATTTGTACAGATCTTAAAAATTTTGTTTAAAATTGGTTAAACCGCTGGTTTAAAATTTAAGCAGCCATCAGATGATGGATTAAATGTATTTTTATTACATTAAATGTAAAACAAATGAAGGTTTCATGCATTAAAAAAAGAGTTTTCTTATAGCTGGGCCTGGCGGATGAATTGTTTTCGTAAATGCACCAGCCTGTTGGAGGTCTTGGTACAGAGGCCCCTTTGGCATATTGTAGTGCTGTTAATCTAGGGATATGGACGAAACCCTCTAAATTGAAAAAGTGGGAGAAAAAACACCCACCCTCATGTAACGAGATTGCTTCACAGAGTTTTGCGGGTGGCACCATTGCCGAAGCCCCCATGGTAGGCGATATAATGGCTCGCTGCGCTTGTGAAGTGGAGAAGAGAGATTTGTTGGGCAGTAACTTTCCCACTGAAGGTGAGGGATGTTTTTGTGTGGGCCTGTGGTTGGGTAGCATTTCCTGGGGTGTGGATTTACAGCCGCAGTTCAGCAGATTGGTCATGGGGATGTGCCAGTTGGCCCATGAAATCCTAGCAAAGTACAGGGCCATCATTAGTGCTGGATGAGGAGCGTGTTTTTGGGGGGTACATCGTACATCACAGATGAAGGCCTCTCGATAGAGGTTATTTGGTTTGGCTGAATGAAATATGTAACTGAACTGAATACACAAAAATATGTTACTTATCAGTTTAGAGTGCTTTGTTTATTTACCTTAGCATGCTAATGGGACACTCCAGTCTTTGCTAACTTCCTGCACTTCAAAGAATACTCTTCTGTTCCCGTAAAAGAGAAGTGGTGTGAGGAAGGCTGACAGGCACAACGGCAAACCCAGAGCCACTTTCTCACGGGTGAATCACAACAGAGCGTCACTAAGCTTGTCTGTCTCTTTGGGTGAAGTGCAACTGAGGCAGGTCGAGACGTGCCTATTGATTACCTGTTGTTAGCAACAGAGGAAATGCCAGCAGCTGTGCGTCAAAGCTTTGATGTGTGTGATGACATTGTGACAAGTGGCTAATTTTCTAGGAAACATTTGGAACATATGCTGGAGCAAAAAACATACAAGCTGTTTCCCCAGGAAGAGTGATTTCATTCATGACAGCAGCAGCCTTGAACATGTAGCTGATGTTTAATTGACTAGCACAAAATCTCATTTAGTGTGAAAATGTTTAATGATAGAATTGGGAAATTTAAAACATTCATTTTCTGCGTGTGAACGCCTTATCTGCATTTTCTGTTCCTACCAATAAAAATTGCATTTAAATTATCTTTTTAAAAATTATTTTAATAATAATTTATTTTATTGTTTTATTTTAGATACAATATTATTCCAGATCAATTTAAGGGAATACATGTGCAAACAAAAACAACAACAACTGATAGGTTGAATTCTGATATGCTATAAAAGAGTTGATTTAAAATGTAATGGTCACAGTTGTGGTTTTGTTTTAT
The DNA here is from genome assembly GCA_032357445.1 of Enteromius radiatus. NCBI lineage: Eukaryota > Metazoa > Chordata > Actinopteri > Cypriniformes > Cyprinidae > Enteromius > Enteromius radiatus. The sequence goes on along the minus strand of JAUCMS010000044.1, from coordinate 6,193,762 downwards.
CTTCCCAGAAAAGTAAAACATTTAATATATGTTGTGGAAAAGCAAACTTTTTTAAATTTTTTTTTCTTTTTTTCAATTGAGCAGTAAATGCCCTATATGTAACATCAAAAATGTATCACGGATGTCCAGTGTCACATGTAAGTACAGATCTTTCACAAGGAGGGGTTGTATTTCAAAAACAACTGCAGAAACTTTATAAATCATTCATTTGGTCTGTTTCATATCCCCCATAATGTTCCTATAAGGGGAAAGGGTCCAGGTTCCATATGGGTTAAAGGATTTTGTAAAATTGTTTATATTTATTCACAAAATAAATAATAATAATGAAAGTTTTTATACTAACTGCAATATTATAACTTTTATGTTGAATTTATCTAATTAAGTATGTACCATAAGTATGTTTAAAATCAGAAAAGTGTGCGATTTAACTAGTAGTTGTATTAGTTCAGTAGAGACTGATTTATTATAATGATTTGAAGACATAAGCATTGATTGGGTTTCATTGCAGTTCAGAGAGACCTAAAGCAAAGTCAAATGATTCCTGTGATCAGTGTGTCATTCATTTGATGGCCCTTCAAGTCTGTAATCCTGTTGCATTCTGTCCCTGTGAGTTAAGTACATCTTGTTCACAACTTTAGTTTAAAGACATCCATGAGTCAGTATTACTTGCCCAGGACTAAAAACCAATCAGCGACGTGTGTGTGTGTGTTCATGAGAAACTGTGTTGATTTTTTGCTGATGGGACTGAGATGTGGGATAGGGGCCGTTAGCAGTCTCCGTTCTCACACTGCGGTGTGAGGCCTGTTGACAGTTGGGTGAGATTATGTTAAACGCCTCTGATCAGAGACGGCGGGGCGGGTGAAGAACACAAGTGAAACATGAAGAGACTGAGCATGAAGCGTGGCTGGGCCAACATACAGGCCGAGCATGGGAGGGATGGCGACTCGCTGCTGGAGTTCCTGAAGTGAAATAGACCCAGGACGGAGGGCCATCAGCAGGGGGCTCGTCCCGAACAATGCGTGTGTGCCTCTCTGGCGGTATCCCCACCGAAACAATGCCCCTCAGTTCCCCATGAGCAGTTTTCATGCATACTTTTTAAAATCCCATTGTTTTGACACCACTAAAGTGTTTGGGGGCCCAGAGAATGCATTATTCATAACAGAGTGAGAGAGCGGCTTTGGGGAACACCGGTTGCTACGCTGACATGAAGACGTCCCGGGACCCCAATCAGCTCTGACACATTACATAGTCCCCTGTGTGGTGGGCCCCCATTGGGCGGTCGCAACATTCCAGCAGTTTTTTGAGGGGGTGGATCAGTCCCTGTCATTCAAGCTGGCCTGTCCTGCATGTCAAGCCACACTTTGATAAATCAAACATCTTTAAATACCAGAAGAGCTTCGGTTGTGCTTCTCAGACAGGGCTGCAAAACACCATCATTAAACAAAAAAAAGCTTAATCAGAGCAGGCATTTTGGTCTGTGACCTGCTGCTTGACCCCTCACCAGTAATTAGGAGGGCAGTGAGGGGAAGACCTGAGCTGGGATGGGGGCTTCTGATGGAGGCCTTTTGTCTGAGGGACACTTCAAAGTGAGAGAGGAGAGAGGACACTCTTGAGTATCCCTGGGGCTAGAGCCTCCTCTCCTCTTACCACACTGGAATCTCCTAATTTTGACGGGTCGAAGACGTGCACCTGGTTGTCTAGGTGGAGGAGGGTGGTCATTGTGTTGTTGTGATAATAGTGGATCTTTTAGTGACCTTAATACATGACTTTAAGATTTGGCTTTTTGGTCTTGCCTAAATTACAAGATAAAGGCCTGGATAAAATGGACTTTAAAGTTCCACTTCCATTGACACCAAAAAACTTCACCTTGCTGTGTTATTGCAGCAGGCAGTAGAAAGGTGCTTACCACTATTATCATGTTCCAATCCAAAAATATCCAGCCTTGCACCTGTAAATATTTTTGTGGCCAAACAGACAAAGATTTTATTCATATACAAATATAAGTTTTATTTTTTAATATTTAGCTATACTTTGATGGCATCCCTTACCTTGCTTCTTTTCCTACTTTTTTGTATAAATCAGTATCTTCTTTTTGGGGGGAAAAAAAAATGTTCCAAGCTGCACTTGATTATATTTTGGATTTGTTCAAAACGTTACACCTTTACTTTAAAGAGACAGTTCATGCAAAAATGAACATTTTGTCATCAACTTATTTCAAACCCAAGGCCTTCATTGATCTTCGGAAGAGAAATTAAGTTATTGTTGATGAAACCTGACTTTGGTACATTTATGAACGGTGGCAGAAGAGAATAAATTGTTGAGTAAAGTCATTATTTTTGTTTTTTTTTCCCACACAAAAAGTATTCTCATAGCTTCATAACATTTAAGGTTAAGTCACATGGGCTATTTCAACAGTTTGCGTCATTAGAACTGTCCAATCAGATTATCATATTTCAAAGAATGGTAATTTACATCTTAAACTCTGATTTTTAATCATAAAACTCATTTTTAAAAATTGTACAAATATCTGGTCAATATGTTTGTTTGTAAAATATTCTTTGGTCAATTTGATTAAGCCAATATCTTATTTTATTTTTACAGAATTCCCCAAAAAAATCTCACAAAATTAAAATAATTTTCTTCCCGGGTTACAACATCTTCTCCTTAATCAAGGTTTTCATCCAAGTGAGGATATGTTTTGTCGGTTGCTTGGTTTTGATTTCTGAAGCCCCACCCACTATTAGGGTTGGGCATCGAGAACCGGTTCCAACTTGGAACCGTTAGAAAAATAATGATGCCATTGGAATCGTTTTTAAAATTTGTTTTCGATTCCAATCATCGGTTCCAAACACGTGAGTTTTGGTTTCCATTGTGGCCACCGTATTTCCGGAAGTGCTTGCCGCGCGCTTGTTCAGTTGCGGCGCTCAAAAATGTGGCTTTATTTCACACTAAAAGCCTGGGTCGGCGCAGTGTAACTGTGCAGTTATAAAGCTTCTGTCTCATCCTTGTGGCATGATGTACATCTGCACAGAGAGGATAAAAAACAGATGGTCCTGCTATCAAACCTCTTCCAAACCTTCACAACATTAAGTTAGATATGAAGTCATCCGCTACACACAGCCAAAACGACTGTCCACTTCATCCTAATGTTTGTTTATGGGTTCACAGGATGTAGACAACCTTTTTTCCTAGTATTTGTTTACATGTTAAATAATATTTTAAATGAATAGATAAATTCACACAGTCTATTTTTAGTAATGCTGCCAAACGATTAGTTGCATCCAAAATGAATGTTTTTACTCTCATAATATGAGTGTACTGTGTGTATATTTGTATATACATAATGAATATACACAGTACGCATGTACACATGATTAATCATTTAAAAGCACTAGTGAATAGTTTTGGTTTAAAAATTATTTATTAATATTCTGTCATTTAGTTACAGCAAATATGGTAACCTTTAAAGTCTCCTTGAAATCAAAGGTGATCACTTTATTTACTTTACAGTTGACCTTTATGTAGGATGCATGGACTTTTGATATTTGATGATTCGAATGTTGTGAGGTTAAAAGATAAATATAGCTCTTTAGGCATTGCATTAGCCAGCATTCAGTCTGGCTCCATTCTAATACGGAAAGCCAGCTTTTCTATTTCCCAATGGATAAAACAGTCCCACCCTGCATTTTTT
>JAUCMS010000044.1:6145647-6188669 GCA_032357445.1 Enteromius radiatus | reverse complement strand
ATAAAAGACGTAACTTTCGTCTGCCTCGTTTATAAGTAAGTGCTAAAATAAAGCAATGTATTTAATATGAATTAATATTGATTCTGGTGTAAAAAAAAAAAGATTTTAAAATCGTAAATAAAAAAATCGCGATAGTTAGGTGAATCGATTTTTTGTCCCATCCCTACCCTGGAGTAGGGCTGGGTATCGTTCAAAAAATGTTGATACCGATACTTTGAGTTCGACTGGTCGAGGCGCACTCGGCTTTTAACAGTGGCGGTGATGAGGCAATGAGGCTTCATTCAGTTCACGTGGGCCTCATCACACGCTGCCAAATAAGCTCACCCCTGTGCCCCTCCTCTCCACGCACCCACTCCAGTCGGGACCAGAAGAGTGGTGATAATATTTACATGCAATGCACTTTAGGCCCCTTTTAAGGGAAAACTCAGATATTTCCCTGCGGCTTGGCCTCTCATTTACACAAAACCCCCGTTTTTATCACAGAAAACGATTATTTCTAAAAACTCCGGCCAAAGTGGAAATTTCTGATAACGCCGGTTATGTGTTGCCATGTCAACTGGAAGTCACATTATGCGCCAGAAAATGCTTAATGTCATGTGAGCACCCTATTTACATAGGTTTGGCGTAGTTATTATGGCGCTTGACGGCGTATTTATGCGGGTTGATACAAATGACAAGTTTTTTGAAAACGATGTTGTGTGCACAATGTTATTATTAAAAACGGAGGTAAGAAAATATTTGTTTCTTTAAATACCCGGCTATATGTAAATGTGGCCTTATGGAACAGTGTTTATTTTATTGCTGATTGCAACTCTTTTGTTTACTGCAATATTTGCTTTGCAGAAAATGCACTTGGAAGCAATAAATGTTATTTGTGATTCATCTTGTTATTGGAAGGAAAATACTAAAAACAAAATATATTAAATATACAAAAGATACATATTTATTTAAAATTTTTTTGCAGTTTATAATGAGTAGTCGACTAGTCGTTAAGGTAGTCGATGACTAGTCAACTATTGAAATAGTCATAAATAGTCATTACTTGAGTAGTTCCAAATCTGTATGAAAGTATTTGTTTTGCCAAACACAAAGGAAGATATTTTGAAGAAAGTTTGTGACCAGGCTGTTGGTCACTGTTGACATCCATAGTAGAAAAAAACAATACTATGAAAGTAAATGGTGAAGCGCTGATAGCCTCGTGGGCATTCAGAGTCGCTGCGCTTCGGGTGTTGCGAGTTCAAGTCCCGGCTTTTTTTCTGTTTTTTTTTTTTTTTCTTTCTGCCTTTCCCCATCCCGTCCCCTATCTCTCTACCACTTCACTTCCTGTCAACACTGATCTATCCTATCGAATAAAGGCAAAAAACTGCAAAAAATAAATGTAAAAAAATGTTTTGGGCTGAACTATTCCTTTAATGGCAGACTTCTTATTCACTGTTATGTATAATCTAATTTCATCTATCAACTTCAAGGACAAAGAAAAACTGAAAGTGCTTTCATGTAAAAAAACAGTTCCTGTAGTTTTAATAGAAAGACATTGCTGCATGGTTATGTAATATATAAAACAAAATGCGTAATGAAGTGCATTTAAAAGCTATATTGCATGCTAATACTCACATAAAATAAAGGGGTAATTCTTCTAGCTAGTGCACAGGAATGTCCATGTGGTACATTAGTGCAGTTTGCAATCCAGATTGTGGCTGCGAAAGAGGGAGCAGATGATTTCTGACCTACACGGACACAGTGAATGTGTTTCTTACTGGTTATCCACAGAATTTCCAGCAGTTTACAACATGGTGTTTTCACTTTGGCAGCATTGATTTAAGTGGCCACTAGAGTATCCTCCTTAGCCACTAGAGGGCCAGTGACCCCTCTAAGCTCCCATGTGTAGCTTAAAGGGCCAGACTCTTTATAGATTCTTTCAAAGGGAAGTCTTTTAACAGAGGATTGTCTTTTTTCTGACTAGCTTTAGGCCTTTGCTTTTTTTTTTGAAAGGTAAGTTGAGAAGAAAGGCCTCAGATACCTGCCTCAAGTTACCTGTAAGACTGACATTCCAGCATGCTCTTCCCACTCACGCTTACATTTTAACACTCGACATCCATGTCAGTCTTTGTCATGATGGAATGTTATGAACTTTAGGAAATCAGATGCACATATACCCCCCCCCCCAATTCACGCTCAGTCCGTGCAGTTTTTTAAAAATGCTGCATAGTTTTGCTGAAGAATCTCTCAGGGGCGCAGCAATAAAAGTGTCAAGTGTCTCAAGTTATTGAAATTCTTTCTTTCCCCCGCCCTTGTCTAGAGTGAGTCAGTGGCATCTGACTCGCTGTATTTTTATCTTTTCTTCTGATCTGGAGGAGACTCTGTTATCTCAGGTATTCTATCTTGTCTTAAGATGCATTGCACCTGATAAAGTGATACCTGCATGTGTTGTTTTGCCAGTAAATAGTAGGAAACATTTTTAGTTCTTTTTTGAAAAACATTTCATATTAATGCAGAAAAAGCTTTCGAGGGTTTCTTATGAGAGAACTGCTTTCTGAGTGTAGCCATTCCTGTATTTGAGCTGCGAAGGAGGCAGAGGTGGAAGCATTGTTGTGGAACTGCAGGATGTCCTGAGGAAGAAGTCAGCGTTCCATTGCAGGGGCCACAAGCTGCCCGCCTGCATTCAGAATCAGAGAGGCATGCACCAGGAGCCACGCACCTCTCATGCTCTCGTGTCCAGAGCCGTCTCCTCTGTTCACTTCGTAGCCATATGAGTGGCAGTTGAAGGTGGGGATTCCCACCTCTGTGGACAGTCGCTGCGTTTTGCGTGACATCCAACCAAAACAATTGCCCATGCGGAACTGGAAACTACAGATGATATTGCTTTTTTTTTTTTTATGGCCTCGTCATTTTTCTTCTTGTATGTGAGGGGAAAAAGTGGAAGTCAAGCTTCTTTGAATCATTGTGAGCTAGGCTGTGGCATTAGTTCCTGAAGTTCTGGGCGAGTCGTTAATCTGTGCTTTACCATAACAAACCTGGATATGACTGCAAGTGCAAGTTGAAGGAGTTGGTAAGTTAGGCGAAAGTTGTTTGAACGTCCTCTGAATGTTTTGAGAGTTCAAGCTTCGTCTGTATTTCCTGTAAAGGGGAGGCTCAGCTAGCAGACAGGAAGCTCTTGGTAAATGCAAGTTTCGTAGCCACTCGGAGTCTTTACTTTTTGTCTGTCACAAATCTGTTTTTTATTTAAATTAAGATTTATCATCAGTAGGAGGGCACATAACATAAACTTTGCATCTGGCCTCTATTTGAAACAATGAAATTAGTTTATGAAGAAAGCCGTCTGTTGATTTATTTACATGCAAACTATTGAACATTTGATTTGTTCTCCAGGGAAGCAGAACCTGATAACAAAGCAGCATTAGACACTAATTAAGGAAGAACCTGTAGAGGTTCCTTTTCTTGTTTATTGTTTAAAACGAGCTTATGTTGTACAGCATACTAAAATTACAATCTGGAATGAATGAATTCTGTATTTTCTGAGTGTTGTAGTTATAATCAGTCCGTGAAAACCTGTGTTGTTGCACTGTTGAGGGATTCATATTAGATCTAGGTCTACGCCCATACTGCTGGTTATCATAATCTATTAAGAATTGTAATTTTGCTGCAGACTTTTATGACATTTGTCTACACTTCTCATGTGGTTTATCACTTCCCACAGGCGTGAACATCAAGGAAGTCAATAAAGAAAATAAAGACACTATATTTGGCGAGATACACGCATCGATCGATACATTGGCATTCACCTTTGGCAATGTGTGAGTACTGTACTGAGTCCCTTCTGAAGTCATGTGTATTCTGAATGCTCTTCATCTGTATAGAGTTACTTTCAGTTTCCATTTTTACAGAATGCATCGGTCCTGTCATCACTCTCTTAATGCTGATGAAATAAGCCTAATAATTAAAGGGGTTGTTCATCCAAATTAAAAACTGAATTATTCATTCTCATGCCATTTTGAACCTGTAAGTCTCTTTCATTCTTTGAGAGATTTCTGTCCCAAATTTCAGAAAGACTTAAATATTAGTGCTGTCAAACAGTTAATCGCATCCAAAATAAAAGTTTTTTTTACACTACATATGTGTATAAATACGCATGCATGCATATATTTAAGAAACATATGTTGTTTATATATTACATATATTTATAGATGGTATCATTTATATATACATACATGTAAATTATTGCTGTGAAACAATTAATTGCAAATTATCACATCCAAAATAGTTTTTGTTTACATAATATGTGTGTGTACTGTATGTATGTATATATTTATTATGTATATGTAAATACAAATAAATCCATGTAAATCCAAAAAAGGAATTAGATTTTAATTCACATGTAAACATCAACACACATACATGGAGCCCTGTCAGATATGATCAACAGAAGCTCAACCATACTCAACCAACAAATCTTATTTGTAATCATGCATAAAGAAAGTACCTTTGAGTTTCTATTTACCATATTAGATAAAAATGATCAGAGAATATTAAAAATATCTTAATTGATGGTTTGAAGTTGAAGTCATGCAGGTTAGGAATAATCTGAGGTTGAGTAAATGATGGCAAAATGTTCAGTTTTGGATGAACTGACCCTTGATACTGCTCACGTTTTTGATAGCACTATTATATTGTAAACTTATTATTTATGTTCAAGTTATGTTATGTGTAGTGCACCAGCATTGACTTGTCTTTTCCACTTCAGAGTGTCTGACTTCCTTATGGGAGATGTGGACAGTGGCTCCAGGTTGGGGTACCCCCAAGCCAGAAGAAGTCGTGTAAGTAATCTCAATTGCCTCGAAGAGTTCCTTGAAAAAAGAGTTTATTAAAGAAATCATTATTTAAATGTGTGCTGTTTGTTCAGTGGAACAAAAAAGGATAGTTTTGTTCTTTTTCATACAGCAACAGCTCATAGTGACCACGTCTGCTAATATGAAGCACCATTAAAGATGTTTTAAAGACTTGTATTCTGTGCTCCATGTCTTCTAGAGCCATACAAGAGCTTTCTGTAAAAAGCAGACTGACATTTAAGAATGTTTTTTTTTTTTTTTTTATCATACACTCACCAAGACTGCATTTTCTTTTTAAATGTCTTCGAGGTCACTGTACACACAATAAAAAGTGTGTTGTTGGACTAATTTTACGGCATGTGGATGGTTTTTATGTCCTTGTTGTTACTAGGAACTGTCATGAGGAAAAAATATGCTTTAAACTTCTGCAAAATTCTTCTTTTGTGTTCCACAGAAAAAATAGATACTATATTTTTAGTACAGTGTGAGTAAATAATGGAATTTTTTTCTTTCTTTTTTTTTTTTGTGGTGAACCATCCCTTTAAGTTTAGATATCTGCTTTAAAAATAATAAAACCTGGCTGGCCCTTGTGATTTTTAAAGTGCAAGGTTTGATTAACTGAGACATTGAGAGACAAGATAAAAGAGAAGCGCTCAAAAGAAGTGCCTTTTCATCCCTCACCTCTGTAATCAAACTTCTCATCCAGTGTGAAACGTCTTTCTCTTTTTCTCCTGTAGTCTTTTGAAAACCTCTCTGAAGATTCGGGAGGCTGCAATCAAAATGATCTGGCAGGTAAATGGATTTCCTTCCCTTCTCTTTTATGTCTTGCCGCCTTTTATCAAGGTTTTCATCACGAAGCAAGCAGGCTCTTGCCGCTGAGGTGTTGAAGAGAATTTCATCACATGTTTTATGTGCCTCAGAGCAACAGTAATACAAACTTCAACAGTTTTCTAGTTAAACAAACCACACATGAAAGGTGTTGTTCTAGCAGAGAGATAGATGAGATGTACTGACATGGGTCATAATCGACAAGAGAGCTCTACGCACCCTGTACCTTCACACTCGTGTTGTTTTTCATATAGTCTAACATTCTTCTTGTTTGCCAAATGGTTGACATTCTTTGGGGTTTTTTGGACGTTTGTGTGAGGAATGGGAACCACATGTGGCTTATTGGGCGGGGTGCTTGGATTCAGCACTGCTGAGTTGCGTGTCAGTGCATTTGAGAAAGGTTAAGTGCAGATTTTACGAGACGCTCATGCCATGCAATAAATCGTACATACATCTAATGCTACCACAGATTAGTGTCAGTTTTAGAAAACCTCTTTTTCTTTTAAGTCAAGGGTATGGTGGAGGATATTTATTCCTCTTAAAAGCAAGTTTGCCACCTTTTCAGGGCTGTTGCTGCCTTTAATAAAGCTGACTTGTAAAATTTGCCTTGTAACTGTTGGCCTATAAACCCTGTAGAGTGGTAACATTTTAAAAGTAGATTTTAAATGACAGTTTTAGAGAGAGCAGAGAGACATGGTTGAGCAAATATAATTGTCTTCAAAGGGTTTGTTTATGTGCTGTGTGTTTCTAGATCCTGCTCTGTTCCCAGAGCTGTCCACTGTGGAGCAAGTGGACCTTCTTCTGCTGAAGAATGAAAGTGGAGTAGAGTCGGCTTTGCTCTATGCCAAGGCCTGGTCCAAATACACCAAAGACGTGCTGGCATGGGTGGAGAAACGCCTCAGCCTGGGTCAGTCCTGTCTTAAAGCCTGGTCTTTTGTTTCATCTCAATTGCTGAACTTTAGTGTTTCATTTGGTGTCTCTGTATTCGACAGACATGGAATGTGCCAAAAGCTTTGCCAAGATGGCCGAATCCGCAAAGGCAGTGGCAAGTCAGCAGGTGATGGACTTTTGTTTTGATAAAATGTCACATATATGATAAAATAAAAATATAATAAGTGGCACTTTTCAACAACAATAAAGAAGAAAAAAAAAAAGAAAAAATTAATTTGACACTGAAGACTGGAGTATTCAATTTTGCCATCACACAGATAAATAGGAGTACATTTTAGAATATATTAAAATAGAAATTAGTTATTTTGAATTAGAATATTTCAATTTGTGTGTATTTTTGCCTTGTAAACATAAGAGATTTCTTTCAAAAACATTTTAAAATCTTTCTAATCCCAAGTTTTTTAATAGTTGTATATTTGATTTTAGTCCTTTTTAAATGACATTATTGTGTGATTTTTTTTTCCTTCTTTATCTAAAGGACTTTATGCCGTTCCGGGATATTTATGTCTCTACCTTTAAAAATGAGATAGAGTACAATCAGGTACTGCTCCAAACATCTGCAGCTCTACAAACCAACAAATTCATACAGGTATGATCAGTTATATCTGCTGTACACTTGTAGCAAACTATTTAACAAATAAGTTTCTTTAATTGCTCAAAATTCCCATAATACCAACAGCCACTACTGGCTCGCAAGAACGATCTGGACAGGCAGAGGAAAGAAATAAAGGAGCAATGGCAAAGAGAGCTCAAGAAAATGGTATATTATTTGAATTCTTTGAATTTCATCACTAACGTTCCTTCATGACCAATTAATAAGTGCTTGATAACCCGTGTTTTTTCAGAGCGAGGCTGAGAGCGCTTTGAAGAAGGCTCAGCTGCTGAAGGTGCATAAGAGGGAGGAGTACGAGAAGGCACGCAGCTCCACCAGCCGCACCGAGGAGGAGCAGCCAACAGCAGGAGGAAGAACTCTGGAGAAGAAACGGAGGGTGGAGGAAGAGGCCCTACAGAAGGTACTGCAGAGACTGCGCTATAACTCTAAATACAACTCCAACAGGGTCACAGACTGCACAAACACACACACCCTTGAATTTATTGACCTTGTTTATTGGCCATCAAAGTGGTGATGAGAAACACAAGAGTTTGTGGGAATACGTCTGATGTAGTGTCTGAAAATCAAGCCATATGATCTAAACATTACTGTTGCTGGTACAACCCAGACACCCAGCAACTGCGTAGCATCACACCTTAGCAAACTTTACAATCCTGCTTGGTACCGTTGATGACACAGAAATTACACACTTTGGCTTAAAACAGGCTAGGAAAATCACTATGCTTTTGTTTTGTTTGGCTGATTGTGTGTTTTTGTGGTGATTCTAGGCTGAGGAAGCACAGGAGCAGTATAAAGCCTGTGTGGCCGATCTAGAGGCGAAGAAGGTCAGCCTGTCAAACGCTAAGACTGAGATCCTCGCTCAAATACGGAAGCTGGTCTTCCAGTGTGACCTGACCCTCAAAGCGGTCTGTATCCATGTCCGCAACATTACAGTACAGTTCAAATGTTTGTGGGTCTGTAATATTTTTTTTGTGTTTTGAATCAAAAAACAGTAAAATGTAAAAATATTATTAAATATTATTTAAAATAAATGTTGTTTTCAATTTAGTATGTTTTAAAATGTAATTTGTTCCTGTGATGGCAGCCATTACTTCCAGTCATCAGTGATTTTTCAGAAATCATTTTAATATGCATATTTTCTACTTAAGAAACATTTATTGGTTTTATAAGCATTAACACTGGAAACAGTTCTGCTTAGTAATATTTTTTTTTGGAAACAATGATATGAATAGAAATTTAAATGTATTTACTGTCACTTTTGATTAATTTAATGCATTCTTGCTGAAAAAAAAAAAAGAAAATCTTACCGACCCCAAACTTTTGAGCTTCTCCCTGAAAATAAATACCATTATTGCATATTGACTATTCACAACAACTCTGGCAGGTGACAGTGAACTGGTTCCAGATGCAGCAGGCTCAGACCCAACCTCTCTCAGTCAACTACCAAGCTCTAAGTGAACAAGCCAAAAAGTATGAGCCAGGCCAGCGCTACTCTGAGTTCGTGTGCAGTCTGCCTAAAGAGCGTGTGTGGCTGGAGTCTTTGTCTCAGGACATCACAGCTTCCTCAAAAATGGGGTAAGTCCACACTCAAGTTTCCGTGTGGGCCAGAGAGAGGCTGCATTGTTTGCATCTTCCTCAGGAAGAATGATGAACGAAACAACGGTCGGTTGTTTATCCAGAAATTCTGCGCTCCATAGTCTCTGCCCCATGTAAACTCTGCTTTTCAGCTTGACCTCTGAATCACACCCACATACAAACTTACTGGCCAGTGCTATCACCTCTCTTTACAGTGCATTCATATCTCATGCTTTTCCTGTTGAGTAACCCATTTCACAAGCGGCAGAGATTTTGCACAGCCTGTTTTGCCTGCTGTATTTTAATAAAGCATGTTTTAACAAGTGACTTTCCTTTTTCAGAATGTCCCTTCATAAGAGGTCTCAAAGCAGCACTCGCTCATCCCATGGCAACCTGTCGCAAGGATCTGTAACTTCTGCAGATAACCACAGCGTAGATGGGGTTGAGGGTACTGTACAACCCAGCAAGGCCAAGATCGCAGAGAGGCGGTCCAATAGCAGTTTAGACATGCAAGGTAAGAGGATCTAAGGATCTAGACTGGCAACTACAATTTGTAGGTTTAAAAAAAATTCTATGATTTCTGTTGCACTAAATGGAATGAAAACAATAATGTCTGGTTTTTGAAGAGATTTCCCCTACTTCCATTGTTTGGACAAACAGATAGTCCTCATCCAAACTCACTGTAAATCACATTGAGCCTAAGTTGCTACATCAGGCTGCTCATGCACATCTCATTCAGATCTTTGGGTGACATCTACTCAGCCTCAGGGTCCAAAGAAATCCATTGGACTTTTTTTCCCAAATTTCATTTATTTACTTTTCCAAATTCAGTTTTTAAATATTCTTGGTCAAATTGCTACAAATGGTACTATTATTAAAATTATTATCAAATTATTAATCAAAAGGCATATTTAATTAACGGAATTCATAAAACGTATTCATATTTACTTAATACTTAACAATATTAAACAGCAATTTATTAAAAGTTTAGCTAAATTAAATTAAATTTAAATTAAATAAAGGCCCTGTGAAGTTCAAAAATTTTGTATTTTTATATTTCATTTTAATGGTTTCATTAAATATAAATAATCAAATTAATATCAAATTAATTGATTTAAAAATTATGCATTTATTAATTTGTTATTATTATATAAAAAGTGTGTTGTTTGTTTACATTTTTATGCTAAATAAATACTGGTAAATAATTTCACTGGTAATTATTCCTGTAGAAAATAATGTTTTAGTAATATTGTTATTATTATCATTCTATTTAGTAATATTTCTGTCATGATTCTTCAAGTTAAACCAAGCTTTTATTTTGACTGATTGCTCTGAAAAACTTTCTGTTTGTATATGACGATAGTTTTTCTAAAGAGAAATGAAGCTGAAATGCTCATGAAGTGACTCAGAAATTCATCCATTTAAAATTCAGTGACATTCTGTGTAGAGTTCTGTTTTTACAACTCAATTCTGTCTACGTTTTCTGCATCACTGAAATCATAGGGCCCTATAACCTGCATTTGTTAGTCTAAAACTCTCCCCACTTACACAAGATCCTTAGATGTTTGGCACTATTAGGCACATATGTTTGGCAAGCTTCAGCGTCTTGAACAGCTTATTAGTTTATAGCTTGACGCGTCCATTGTGGGTTTTTACCCAGCGTTGGCCATCCACAGCTTGGACAAAATCTGCCTGCAGTCAGGATTAAGGCACAAGACCAAGATTGGCCCTCGGCTTCCAAAAAGCCCCTGTGCAGTGACGACATCAGCCTGCTGGATTACAGCCTGAGCTCACATTTAATGCAGCATCCAGACTAGATGACTAAACTCAAGAACTTAAGCATTCATAAATTCTCATGTTTTTAGAGATGAGAACTCTTGAACTGAAAGAAAAATGCAGGCAGACTGATTCTCTTAAACACATGCAGGATTTTCTCCCTCAGTTTTAGGAATAGAGATTTCTTAGATGAAAGACGAAAGGTAACCGTGAGGTTAATTCTGTGTGTTGTAGCGTTAAGGACGCAGGGCTCCCAGCGGGCCTGGAGCTCAGGAAGTGCCGGTGGAGGAGGGATGTGCAGTGACTCAGAGAGTGCTGGAGGAAGCAGTGAGACTCGTTCAATGGACTCCCCCACAGCTAGTCCAGGTACTTTTTCTGATGTCAAAACACAGCATCCTACATGCAATGTTTTTAATTAAAAAAAGAAGTTCCCTTAAACATATTGCTAGTTTAGGCACATTTGTACGTTTTTGCTTGTAAAGTGGTTGACCTAGTTCTCAGTGGACAGAATTGAGAAGTGCTCTGCAGGACGGAAGTATCTGATGTGTGTTTATATGCGTGTTCTTGTTACAGGAGATTTTAAACGCAGGCTTCCCAGAACTCCCTCGACTGGTACAATGTCTTCTGCAGATGACCTGGATGAGAGGGAACCACCCTCCCCATTAGATAATGGTTGGTATTACAAAGCGAACTGCGTGATTGTGAGTGTCTGTGTTGTTAGATGTGTGGTGACACCACAGGTTTGTGTTTATTATGCTAGTGCTAAATTGCTCGCACCCATGTTTTTGCTTGCAGTGCAGCTGCACAGATGGGCTTGGTGTTGACACTGGCAAAATGCCACAGCTGGCAGTTCCTGTCTCTCCACCAAAAGTGTTACATTTCAGTATTAATCGCTGAATGTAAACAAATGTTAAAAGTAGGGAAATACATTTAAGGAACTGGAGAGAAGGTCACAGCTTCCTCAAAAGTACAAAAAAGAGCCATTAATAAAATAGGAATGCGTCGAGTCATGAAATTTCCCATCCCAACTCAGATTTAACACTCTTGATGCCCCTGTGGCCACACCAGAACTTAATATTTTTTTAGTTTGTTTTTAGCTATTAAAACACATGCCTCTTCTTCTCTCAGGCCTTGCTGAAATGGTGATGGAAACAGCCAGCTCTCCCGGCCCTTTTCGTAATGCTCAGATGTCAAAAGCGTCACAAACTCACAAGTTGCGGAAACTGCGAGCGCCTTCCAAATGCAGAGAGTGTGACGGGCTGGTGGTGTTCCATGGGGCTGAATGCGAGGAGGTACGGTCATCGTCATCAACACCCACATCTGTTTTGTTTGCATTGTTCGTTAGAGCCAGTTCTCATTCCCTGATTTCTTTTTACGTAGTGCTCTTTGGCCTGTCATAAGAAATGCCTGGAGACTCTTGCTATTCAGTGTGGTCATAAGAAGCTCCAGGGCAGGCTGCACCTGTTCGGGATTGACTTCGCCCAAGTAGCTAAGAACAGTCCTGACGGCATCCCCTTCATCATCAAAAAATGCACCTCCGAAATCGAGAGTCGTGCCCTGAATATTAAGGTAAAGAATTGAGGTGCAACTGAAATGAATTTGTTTAATTCAATGTTTGTGAGTCATTTTGTGAACAACGCCTACTTTCGGTTCATTTCAAGGGCATATATCGGGTGAACGGGGCGAAGTCTCGTGTGGAAAAGCTGTGCCAGGCCTTTGAGAATGGAAAGGACTTAGTGGAGCTTTCTGACCTCCACCCACATGACATAAGCAACGTGCTCAAGCTTTACCTGAGACAGGTGTGGTGGGACAAATAATCCCAGTTTCATCGTGTCTGTATGAAACTTGACATAATAGAGTGCAACAGTGTCCACCCACTTTTTGGTTTCTTAGTTATAAGAAAGTAATAAGAGTTATAAGCCATGAATCAAATCAACCTGCTACGAGGTGAATCGCAACATTGCAAACTTTGTTTACTTAACAGCTTTAATAAGGCTACAATCCCATAAAGCATTGTGAATGACAATCAAAATAAAAATGATGGATAGATATAAAAGTTTTGATTTGAAGGTGTTGATTGTGTATAGAAACAATATAGTTTACATGTATTGCAAATTATATGTGTACACTGATACACTTTAAGTAGTTTGATTTTCTTTACGTCATTCGTAGTGCTTCATGGTAGCATACATTCTCTGTTTGAGGGAAATTATATGACTAATTAACAACCTTGTACCTCATTGTAGGTTTGTCTTTAAGGGTTTATAAGTGCCTTATGGAGAAAATGAGAGATATTTTGGTAACGGTTTAAATCTTCTGTAGTTAGATTGTGTATTAGAGTTGTGATTTTTCTAGGCCGTTATGGCTAGGAACTATACTCTCATTGCAGCGTAGCAATCAAAGAACTTTGCTGCTGTACCATGGGTGAGAGTTTAAGTATTGGGTAGGATGGGTGCTTTAATAAGTATTAATAAATAGCTAATATTCTAGTAATATGCATACTAATAAGCAACTACTTAAGAGAACCTAAAAGAAACTTTTACAGATTTTTCTGCCCAATCCCAGCTGTTGCCCTCTATTGAGTTTCATTGCTCTTCACATTGTGCTGATTTGACAATGTCTAAAAAAATTATTCAATTGTCTTTCAGCTGCCAGAGCCATTGATTCTGTATCGATATTACAATGAAATAATTGGGCTGGCAAAAGAGAGTCAGAACATGGAGGAGACTGACCCAACTAAAGAGAAATCACCAGGAGAGCAGCTGAGCCTCAGTATAGAGATTAAAAGAGTCCTCTTCAAAATCAGAGACCTCCTTCGCCAGCTTCCTGCAGCCCACTACAAAACCCTGCAGTTCCTCATCAACCATCTGCACAGGTACAGTACACTAACACAAACCAAATTGGGATCAGTTTTTCTTCTGCTTGTTGCTTGTGTTTAGAGAGAATTAAATATAATTTATGACTCTACAGAGTGTCAGAGCAAGCTGAGGAGAACAAGATGACCGCTAGTAACCTGGGTATCATCTTCGGTCCCACACTCATCAAGCCCAGGCAGTTAGAGGCGGAGGTGTCTCTGTCCTCTCTGGTTGACTACCCTCACCAGGCTCGCATGGTGGACCTACTCATCAGACACCACCAGATGATCTTTGATGTCCCCCTGAGCCCATTGTCTCCCACCAGTCCGACAGCACCACAGCCAGCGCTCAGCCGCCACTTCCGGTCTCTCATGGACATCAAAGAGGTGAGCTGGGCCGGAGAATAAAAGCTTGAGCTCTATTTTTGAGGGATATTAGAGTTTAGTTTTTTATGATCTGTTTATCTTTCATACAGAGTTCTAAAGTGTACAAGAGACACTCATCTGTTATTACCTCTGCACAGCTGATGGAGGAAGTGAAGGAGAGGAAGACATGGGACAATAATGGGCAAACACCTGGTTAGTATGATTGTCTCTGCTTATCTTTGCTTAACATGAAATCAATACTGACCCCCTTTCATGAGCCATGGTAGCATGAAAATGTCATATTTTTTGACTGAAAGCATAGCATGAATAATAGGTTATATATATTTTTTTCATTTGAAAGTGAAAGTTTATGCTATGTTTTGAACACATTCTTGAGTAATATCGAATTAAGATTTCATAAATGTGGACTTTTTTTGTTCAGACTAATTTAATTACAATTAAGTTACAATTGGTAATTCTCAGATGATTTGTTCTGATATATTTCATATAATGATATTGAGCTGCACGATTCTGGATAAATTGAGAATCACAATTTTTTTTTTCTCACAGAAATTATGATTCTCCCACGATTCTGAGCTAAATAAAATAATGAGTGACAAAATATTATTGCTGCAGTCTATTTAAAATGTTTAATTATTTTTTAATTAGTCATTAAATGTTTGAATATGTATGTATTTAATATATATATATATGTCTGATTAAGGCCTTGTTAACGTAATTTTTATGCTTTGATATCTTCAAGAGTGAATGCTGCACCTTTTTTAACTGACATGGCTTTTTGATTTTTGGTTGCACCTCCTCTTTTGTGTTACATGGGTGAATAAACAGGCAGAGGCGAGGATCTAAATGCAGGGAGTGTTTAATGAAAAGATGGTAAAACACACAGAACAGGAGCTAGGGAGTGCAACAACAAGTGAACACATATTCCTTTTACAGATTCCCTGAAAAACCTCCTCACGCAAACGTAAAAACTTGTTTTTTTGCGATATATCAGAGTATATGACCTGTAAATGAGTAAAACAACATTCTGTTGCCTGAAAAAAAACAACAAAAGTGGTTTAAGTTGAAAAATAGGAAATACTGACTGTTTGTTTCATTTAGTCAAAGCTGACCTGGAAATGCAAAATTGGCGGCAGATTTTGACGTCTCTTCTGAATTAATCATTTGTAAGTGTTTTTCTTTCCAGCAGGTGAGGGCTCAGATGTCAATGGGGTTGGCTCAGCTCCTGTAGACGTGCAGAAGTCCACATCTGTGTTCAGCCGGCCTGGTGCCAGCAGCCGAGTGGTGCAACTACGTCCTCAGCGCACCAAGCTAATGTCCCGACCCATCAGCATGCCCGTGGAGCGACTGCTCAACGAGCGCAACAGTCGCAACACAGAGGAGCGTGAACACTCGCCAGCTGCCATTCAGGAGACCACCGAACCAGACAAGCCTTCAACCCCGCGCCCCACCAGCTATTACAGAAACCCTGTCATCGACACACAGACGCTGAGGAGGACCTGGGACAGACAGTACAGGCATTATGATGTGACTCCCAGAACTGCTATGATAGTGGCCAACCTGCCTTCTTCTGGTGCGCCAAAACCGGCAGAATTTAGCATTGTACCCCAAAGCAGCACCAGTAGAAAAGACGGTACAAGCCAGTCCATCGGCACTCCGATATCCTTCCGAGCACCACGGACAATGAAGCCCCCTCCCGGGACGTTCTATAGACCTCCATCGGTAAGCCAAATCAAGCCATTTGACTCGCTGGCAAAAACCGTTTCAACAGCAACAACCACTACCACAGGAGCTATATACACAACATCCATTACTATATTTACAACAGCAGCCACATCAACAGTTTCCACAGTCTCCACAGCCGCCACGACTCCTCCAACCACACCAACAACATCAGTGACTATCGCTCTAGCGGCCAAACCCACCTTTACCACAGTGATGAGCACTGTATCAGGAGCAGAGGAAGGACTCTCAGAGAACGACTCCATCAGCCCCATCACGCTTTCTCCGCCTCAGTCTCCAAGCTCCAGCGCAGAGGAGCTCAGCCCTACGGACGCCAAACCGCTCTATCAGAGACGCAGTCGACGTATGCAGGAGCTAGAGCACCGAGAGGCCCATTTTGTTTAAAAAATGCCCTGTTGGACTTGTTTTGCTTGGTACAGTATCCTATATGTGACACTCCCGATTTCTCCACAGGCCTCACAAGGTCAATTTAGTAGAAGATACGTCTACGGCTTTATGTGTATGTATTTGTATGTAAACTGTCATTTTGTGCCATACTGTATATATGAAAATTGTTTTAATATCCCTTTGAGAAAGGGCAAAAATATTAGGAGAGAGGTGAAACGTCTCTATGAAATTTTGTCTCTTTAAGCTACTATTTGAGCCAGAAATATCAGCAGAGGTCCAAAACATTTGTGACATTCGCTTATCCATAAGTGAGCACTCTTTTATGTTATTGTTTCTAAATGTTCATGCCAAATGTGTGTCTTTTTATCTCCTTCACAGCAATGAGACACTTATCACAATATCAGTAAATAATCAGCTATATTAATGTGTTAATAAAATCAGAAGTTCTGTGTAATAATTGTATAAACTCAAAAGGATTGTGTATAGTATTATCTGTAAATTCATGCCAGTTTGCTCATTTTTTTTTTTTTGCACTTGCTAAGCCTTACTTTTTAACATGCATTCATCACTGCCTTTGCTTGATGTCATACAGTTACTGCTGACTGCTTTTATAGTTCGTCTCTTGGAAACACTCCTGCTTGTGTGTTTTTAGGCTGCGTAAGTGCATCTGTTTCTTTTTTATTCCAGAGTTATATATGCATTTGTTTACATTTTTACACATAACCTGCTGCCATAAACGTACATCTATACCAACAGTTCTTGAAGACATGCAACATGTTTGCAGATTAAATATATCGTTAATACTATTTTCTGCTCAGTTTTTTCTTTCTTTCAAGTTTTGTCCATTCAAGTGTAAAAGACACAATGTGGTTCGACTCCCTCCAAGTGTTGTGAATTTTAAACATAATAATAATATTATAAATAGTACTATTTAGTAAAAGTATATTGTATTTGTCTAAAATATAATGAAATATAAAAAAATAGTGCTGTCAAACAATTAATGGTGATTAATCGCATCCAAAATAAGTTTTTCTTTACATAATATGTGTGTATACTGTATATATTTATTATGTATGTACTGTATATATATATATATATATATATATATATATACTCACACACACACACACACACACACACACACACACACAAATGAATACATGTATTTAAGAAGAAATGTATATATATATATATATATATATATGTATATATACATGTGATTTGTGTGTGTATATATATATATATATATATCTGTGTGTACTGTGTATATTTATTATGTAAACCATTTTTTGGTTTGGATGTTATTAATCGATTGACAGTACAATTAAAAAAACATTACTATGACACAAAAATTGAAATATATGAAAATATAAAAATAAAAGTTAATTCTGAGTATTAATAAATATTAATAAGTACTAAATACACCACCTGCCAGATAAAAAAATAATAATGTTTAATCACCTAGAAAATGTACTAAATTAAAATATATGAAAATATAAATATAAATATGAATAATTATTAAATACACCTTGATTTTATTCCTCATTTTTTATCTGCCAGATAAAAAGTGTATGTATCTCTTTCAAAAGCACAATTTGTAATCATAGCATTACGTTTAATGCTTAAACAGTAACACAGAATTCCTGCCTTAGCAAGCATGCTAAATTGCATTTGTATTGCAATCAAGTGAGCATTAAATACTGCATGTCAGAGGTTATTTTAGGGGAGGCCACACTTTGTACCCAGTGCCCTGTTCACAGAGTGTGTTCTTGCCTGTTGTCCTCCCTCGCTGTGTATCTGTATGGTTGAAGCTGTCCATGCAGGCTCTCCCTCCTCATCCCTAATTAGCCATGTCACCTGAGAGCTGCTCAGACTCATCCATAACACACACAACACTGTAACAGAAGACATCAAATATCACACACAACGTCCAAATATCCAGAATACACAATATAACAATAACACACAGCATCAATATCCCTAAATGGCTTCACAGTCTCCCACATGTACATGCAAATAAACAACATGATAAAATGGAGGGCTTTACTGATGGCCATGTTAACCCTACAGATTAAGCCAATCAGATTAGTTGAGTCAGTTAGAAGCAGCATGTTTGGCTGTTGTGTTTCAGCGACTACCATGGACTCTAATTTTGTACTTTTATTTGTGAACGATAAGGTACTCATATTTCTTCAGCACTGAGGTAAGTGTTCCATTCGTGTTAAGGGACACTATTAGCTAGCGGCTTATTAGCATGTATATAACTGGGATATTAACTTATTAGCACTTGTAAAACACATTTTAATGATTTATTCTGCGCGACAATTTTCGAGATCCCTTAACCTTTGGTATTACCTAAACATAACAATAGCTTACTATTAATTAGCAGCAAATTAGGAGTTAACACGTTGTTAAGTAATACAAACGTAAAGTGAATAGCCTAGGCTATTGACCAAACAAATAATGATTTGTTTGCTCAAAAGAATTAATTACTGCTAATAAATTAATTAATACTAGTATTAAGTAATAATCAGAAGTGGCAGTAAAGTAACTAAAAGTTTAAATAAAGGACTCATTTCAAATGGCTTTGACAAAAACAAAAGCAGCACAGCTGTTTTCAACATAATAATGTTTTTAAGCAGGAAATAGGATAATTTATAAAATATGTGAATTAACTGAATTAATGACTGCTGAAAATGAAACTTTGCAGTCAGGAATATGACATTATAGAAAACATTTTACATTGTAATATTTTGCAATGTTTTTACTGTATTTTTGGTCCAATAAATGTTGCTTGGGTGAGAAAACTTTGGCCTCTGTGGAGAATATGTTTGATAAATCTGCCATTTAATGTTATGTTTTAAATTCTTTGATATATTCATTTAACTATTAAGATCAAGAGTCTGTGTAGTATGTCTGTAAAAAGAGACCTAAGATGAGACATTTGTATCTGAACCTGAACTGAAAGAGCTTTAATCAGTGTTTGTGTTAAAAGATTACTGTGGAAAATTAGACGTCTAACGGACATAATAACAGCTCTGTACGTGACTGCTCTGCTGTTTTGGTCTCGCTGTAGTAGTCATTGCTGTGGCTCAAAATAGTTCAGTGGTTCAATGCTAGGCCCATATTTTTTCCTTTAAAGATTTGTGACCCAATTTCACACGACTAACAAACAAAGTCTCCAAGCAACATTTCATTAAAACAGCTGTTTTCATTAATGAAGACTAGCTGAAATCGGCCACATGTGTACAGCTACAGTCCTAATGACATTCATCTGTCACTTGAATTTCTATAAACCAGCTCTGCGAGTTTTCTTTCAGTGGGATTGTGAGGGTGAAGTATGTGATGTGTTGGCAGGTTTGTTGCAGCTTGTTGACCCCTGCACGGGGTTAAGTTGTAGCCATGAACACAGGCAGCCAGATCGGTCTGCTGCTCTGGAAGAACTGGACGCTCCGCAAGAGACAAAAGGTACAATTAACCCATTCACTGGGACACAAAAACAATCATCATCATGGGCTGTAGTTTCTAAAGCCTCAAAACAGCTTATATTTAGAGCGCTCTGTTTATATCATGTGATACAAACCTCTGAAATCTGGTTCCGAGTGCACGATTTAGGCAATGATGTGTGACAGCGCACAAAAACAAATATAAGACTCTGAAGACTCTTTACTGTATTTTTAAACCTTTTCTGGGATTTTTATCCGCTATTGTTTAACATTAAGACAACAATTTACAATATGGTTTAATTCTAGATTTTTTATTTTTTTTTTGGCAACACTGGTTACACGTATTAGTTGCTTATTAGCATGCATATTACTAGAATATTAGCCATTTATTAGTGCTAATTAAGCACATATTAATGCCTTATTCTACATGACCTTATTCTACATCCCTAATTCACCCAATACCTAAACTTACTACATTACTAACTATAAAATTTGAAATAGTTAACAAGTGTTACCTATTCTAAAGTGTTACTGTTTTTCGTTTTTCAGCTGATATTGGATATTAAAGTTTACATTTACTATTTTTCCAGTTAGACCACCATGCTCATTTTATTTATATTTTATGGCATTATAATTTAATAACAATATTATTGAATACATTTATGCAAATTCATAGGCCTACCTTAAAATATCCAGTTGTTTAACTACACTTTATAATGCTGATGTGTAAATTCATTTTAATATTCAATATTTTCTAATTTTCTAATTTTCAATTTTGGCCAAAACATGAAATAATTGTCATATTGCTATTGTACATCCCTAATTAATTTTTATAAGGTTAATGCATTATGACATTACATGAAACAATAATTTATTACAGCATTTATTACAGCATTCAAAGCTAATTGCGCAGATGTGTGTATAAAAGGTCACCAGTGCTTGCTTGTATTGTTTAGGGGAACTATCACACTTCAATTTTGACCAAATTATTATGCTTTTATTGGAGCAGTTTTGTCCTTTTCTTTGGTGGCATGGTTTGGTCACACATCCTTAAAAGTGAAAAATTCCCTTTTAAATACTTTTATTTTAATTTGCACAGTGAGCTTGTTTTCCCTCTGGACAGATGCTTTTAGTCCCAGAATATAAAACGAAGAGGTATAAAAACAGCTTTGTTCCCACATTTTTATTATGGTCTTAAACGTGTGTCAATGATGGATGTTACTGTCATTTTACTGCAAAACAAAGTTACTCGCAGGTATAAAATAAGTAACTTGACATGTTTCTGAACAAAACCGCTCTCTTGTGGTGTGCACACAGATTCGCTTCCTGGTTGAGATTCTGTGGCCTGTGTTTTTATTCATTGGACTTGTTTGGCTACGAAGAGCCAATCCTCTGTATCGCCAACATGAATGTAAGAAAACACGTTACAGTATTATTACATTAGTTTGTACAATTTCACACTTTCAGCCAGCTTTTGAGAAAAACGACACAGCTTGAAAGTTCATTAGCATCTGCGTGAAGTGCCTGAGGACTTACGCATCAAATCTGTAAATGCAGGTCATTTTCCCAGCAAGGCTATGCCCTCAACAGGAATCCTGCCTTGGGTTCAAGGGATTTTCTGCAATGCTAACAACCCATGTTTTCGCCATCAAACTCGAGGAGAGTCGCCTGGGGTCGTTTCCAACTACCACAACTCCATGTGAGTCAGACCCTCCTTCGCATCTCAAATCTGGAAGATTTTCCTATCTTGCACAGTTTGTGTTGTAGGCGTCCAGGGATATTCCTCTGGCACAATTCAGTTTGGAGGAAAATATCTCTTTTATAGCAGAGGAGTTTTGCAGAATGTCAAAAAGCTTGATAATCAACAGTTGGGATTGTAAATTTTGCCTTATCCCAGTTTTTTATTTTTCATATCATAAAATGGGAGATGTTTGTTTTTAATGGACTGTATCCAAGTTCCAGTGTATTGTCATAGCTTATTTCTTTCTATCCACTTTAGACTGGCACGGTTTTACCAAGATTCACAGGAGCTGCTGTTCAACGACACTGAGTTTCGTCAGCTCGGCCGGCTGTGGCACGAAGCCACCATCTTTAGCAACTTCATGGAGACCCTGCGCACCAATCCTGCACTGGTGGCAGGTATGTAGGGCAGGGGGAGCGTCTGCTGTCTGACCCATTAACCCAGCCCTCAGAGGAACTGATGGGACCTATTTAATGGATCTGAGTGATAGATGGAGAGAGTGGGCATTTCCTCTCTTGTACTTCCAACCCCTCATACCTGTTTCCTTTTCCTGCTCCCCGTAATGGGCCGATGACTAGTCCAGGGCAAATCTAAATCTATCTTAATATATGGAGGGAATTTTCAGGAAAATGTCTACTGATCATGATTTATATTTTATTTTTTTTCTCATATCAGCATGTTTCATCTGTCCTGTCTAATATACTTCTAACCATGAGTTAAGGCCAGTTGGCATTCTCAGTCACACCCTAGCGCCATGCAATGACACAGCAGACACAAAAATGTGGAGTAAAGTCTTTATTTTTGTTTTGTTTGTGCAAAATGGTATTCGTAGCTTCGTAAAATTACAGTTGATAGACTGATGTCATATGGACTCACTTTTCTGGGCTTGAACGTGGTAGTACCCTTGCTTCCTATGGGAGGGTTAAAGTGCTCCATCAAAAATAGCTTAATTTGTGTTCCAAAGATGAACAAAGCGCCTACGGGTTTGAAATGACATGAGGGTGAGTACTTAATGAAGGAGTTTTCTTTTTTGGGTGAACTATCCCTTTAACTGCAGTTGGTTAGGTGAATCTAACAGCACTTTCCCTACACACGAGTCCTGTTGAGTGACAAAGCTTTCAGTGATCAAGTGATCCATTCAAGGACTTTGTCAGCACAGTTTGTCCTCTAAATGAATATATGTCAGTCATTATACACGCTGGTCAGCACACTGCTGCAGTGTTAAGAGTGCTTTATTTAAGAAGGAGTGGAATGCATTCTTGTATCTAGGCCACAAAAAAGGGAATATTTGTATTTGTTCACTTCCATCTCAAGTAAACTTTAAAGCATTTAGTTTAAGGGGCCTTTTTTGATGATTTATAATACAACTTGACAACCTTATGTTTAAGACAGACACATTTTCTCACATTGCTAGCTTTTATGTATGATCTGCTGATGTTGAAAGTCTCACAGTACGCTGTTGTTTAATCATATATTTCCCTCCACATCCTTTCCTTTGTTCCATCAGGTAAAGGACTTACGGTAGAGCACATACTGAAGGACGACGAAAGTCTAACGTCATTCCTGCTGCGGGATGCTGGGCTTTCAGAGGCTGTGGTGTATGATCTTACAAAAGCTCAAGTGCGGGTGGAGCAAGTATGTTACTGCAAATGGTGCTTTTTAGACTACTGCTTTTAAAAAAGCACGTTAGCTTCCTTTTCTCGTGAGCCATTTGTTGTCATAAACGCTTTAACAGCTTCTACTGCAAGCAGAATCCTGTCACACAGTTACATCCTCAAACTGTCCCGAGAGGATTCACTAGATGTTTCCAGCAAAATCTAGTGGATTCACGTGGTGTTTTGTGGTGTTAACAGTCTCTAAGAGTCCTTCCTGAGTTTGTATGTCAGTGTCTTCGTGACGTGCGTCTGCTTTTGTTTCACACTGGCCTTTCACACACAGACTGATTTATGGTGTAGCCCATTGTCTTGGTGATTCAAGCACTCTTAAGTAGGATGCTTTGAAGCTATACACTTTCCTAAGTGCGTCTCAACGTATTGTGAAACACGCCATAAATAATGTATAGATATATGTGACCCTGGACCAAAAAAACAGTCTTAAGTCGCACGGGTATGTTTGTAGTAATAGCCAACAATAAGTTTTCTACTGTAAATATATCAAAAGTTAATTTTTGATTCATAATGAGCATTGCTAAGAACTGCATTGCTCAATATTTAGAATTTTATGTCCTGTCAGATACCAGATCTCATCCGTACAATTCATATTGATTGGCAACTCGTAAAATACGTACGATTGAATTTGTGTGATTGAATTTTAATGAATTTATACGAGTGAGGTATGAATTAACCACCTCGTAAAATATGTGCGAATTGCTGTGAGATCAGGCTCTTCTACAGAAAGCTTATTTGTTCAGATTTACTCTAAAAACTCAAATATGTCATATCATATGTCCTCTAGCATCTGAAAAATCCTGAATTTGTTTTATGTTGTGCTCAGGTTCGCAAACTCTGCAGTCAAAAGTCAAAGATTTTTCATCCAATTCTTTCAAAATATGGACATGCTGAACTTATTCTTCATTAACAATCCTCTCCGATATTTCTAGTTTGCATATGGAGTCCCAGATCTGACTCTGAAAGAGATCGCCTGCAGTCAGGCCCTTCTGGAGAGATTCCTCATCTTCCCAAGCCGCGGAGGGCTGTACGGGGTCCATAATGCCATGTGTGCCCTTTCCCAGCAAAGGCTGCAGAAGATCGAGGACGTGCTGTATGCCAACATTGACTTCTTCAAGCTCTTGCGACTGGTCAGTCATGAGGCTTTTCTTTACACTCGCTGTTTTGCACAGTTATACTGATGTATAGTTCACTGAGATGTTATTCAGACCCAAAATATGACCAAGAGTAATGCAACTTTGCTGGAACGACTTAATATAACACAGACATATATTACTGTTCAAAAGCCTGGGGTCAGTGTGATTTAAAAAAAAAAAAAAAATTCTATTCGGTCTGACTTACATTTAGCAAAGATCCGCTAATGATCAAAAAAGTTATTAAATTAAATTGAATAAATTTTTTTCTCAAACTCCAAATGTTGCTTAACAATAGTTAGTAAGGTAGTTGTTAGGTAGGTACTGGTTATCTTTAGGAATGTCATGCAAAATATATTCTTTATATGAACTAATAAACAGCCAATATGTTAATAACAAGCATATTCATACATTAGGCAACAGTGTGAATCTTTATAATGGCTTCTACAACAGTATTAAACAGCACAATTTTTGAACACAGAATCAGGATATTATAATGTGTTTGAAGGATCATGTAACAATTGTAGTACAATTTTACAGTATTACTGCTGTTTTATATTTTTGATCAAGCTTTTGAATGACCAGATATTTTATATTATGTTATCATTTACTTACATTTCTAAATGCAATAGAGTAGTTATAAAATTGAATAGTTATTATACATTTATTAGATTTACAGTTTAATAGATTTATATTTTAATATATTCAGTAGATTTAACAGTTCAACTGTAACCTAGTTGTGGGTCCAAAAACCAGCTCATAAATTTTTCTCAGATTTTGAAATGTTTCTAAATAGACACTGCTCTCTGCTTTAGAACCAGTAAAGGTGCAGTGAAAGTTTTTTTTTTTAAACATATTTCATTCAGACTGGAAATATTTAGCTTATGTTCTCCTCCGTAGTGCGCGGTACACAGGAGCATGTCACAGATGTGTCACATGCTAGGAATTATGGAAAAGCTGTTCTAAACACATCTAAAGTGTTCGCAGGTGGTGCACTAAACTAAGAATGTGGATCATGAGCCAGACCTACTTACCTGTTGTTAGATTTTAGAAGGCCTATGAATACCACTGCTGAAACAACACTACTTATCAGCTTTCTCTTTCTAAGTCTCTCTCTCTCTCTCTCTCTGTCTGTGAGGTTTACCCAGGGTTAGACTGAAGCAGATGGTAGCGTTAGCATGATGACACACTGCTTGGCCTCATTTACTAATGCGATTAAAGAAGACACTCCCTCTGGCGATGAGGACGGCTGAGGAAGCAGTTTCTGTATTTTTGCTGTCTCTTGTGATGATGTTTCATAAATGAAAAGTTGCTTGCTCATTTCTTATTATTATTTCATCGAAGATCCTAAAACTAAATCAGTTTCCACAAAAATATCAAACATGTTTTCAACATTGATAATAACAAGAAAGGTTTCTTGAGCACCAAATCCTCATATTAGAATGTGACACTGAAGACTGGAGTAGAGGCTGCTGAAAAAAAGGGGGAAAAGCATTCAAAAAATACAAATTGATTACAAATTGTATAGGAATACATTACATATAAAAAGATAAATAAATAAAAATAATCATTCAAATAGTAAACAGTTATTTTTGCAATAATATAGGCCTAACTGCAATAATATCTCACATTATTTCTATTTTTCTGTAATTTAGATTAAATAAATAAAAGCAGCCTTGGTGAGCATGCAAGACTACGTTCAAAAACATGAACAATTTTTAACTTTTTAACAGTAGTGTATATCGAGGGGTGAAAACCAGAAATGCGTAAGTGACATTTTGGCTGAAAAGGATATATATATATATATGCTATATCAAAGGAAAGTGATGAGCTCTTTCTTCTGGCAAAAGTATAATGTTGACCATGAGCATAAACATTTTTTTTATTATAAACAATTAAAAATCAGTACACAAAATCATTATCAAAGTGTGGTAAATTTTAGTTTTGTCCCTCCTGTAAAGTGAAATGCCACTTACTCCTTTCTTGTTCTCACCCCTTGATATGTACTGTATTTTAATTGTAGTATTTTAGTAATAGAAATGTATTACAAATATGTATTTTATGCATATGTACTCAAATGAATAAAATCAGTATTTGGGTACATTTAATTTGTTTATGCACATTTTTGGTCAGTAATACTAATTCCCATATGGTCAATATGAACTCATATGTCTCTCTTTCTGTCTGTGTTCAGTTGCCCATGGTGCAGGATAGCCACACAACCGGGATAGACCTGCAGTTCTGGGGTCGAGTGCTTTCAGCGTTATCCGAGAAGCTTCAGGAGGTACGGCTGCTTGAGAAAGCTCAGTTCCTCTCCCCCTTTTAAGACCCTTATTTTAGCATTCAGGAAGCTCCTCACTTCCCTTCAGCTCTTTAGAAAGCTCCATGAGAGATGGCCATTTTTGTCTATCACATCAACCTCAGATTCTTTATTAGAATCAGAAAGTGTTCATGTTTGACCAGTTCATGCGTGTACATGCATGTGTATCATCATTCCTGTTTCACAAATATGTCGAAAGTGCATTCCACTGAGATCACATCCTGTAGGTGGAGTACATTTCTTTCCCTTTTGCTCGGGTGACAGAAAGCCTGGCCAACTAATGCTATCACCCATCACTAAATCCATCTGCGCTCAGTGTGAATACATATGAATGGGAAGTAGGGAGGTAAAGTGTTAGTTTAGTGGAGGTTGAGCAATGACTCATTCCTCATACTGAAAGCCTCTATGGAAATCTTTGAAACTTATCTTGACCTGGTTTGACTTATTTTGGCTATCATGGTGTGCATTAGAGTTCACGGCCCACGGAAAAGAGCTGGATCTCACGTTCAGCCCGATAATCGGCTGGCCTCGTATTTTGAGAAAGCTAGGCTAGGTCAATGGGGTTCAAAACAACATTGGACATTGACAAAAAACATCTTTATTTTTATACACAGTTGGTCATTGTGAATTCAAATAGGATTAATTACTAACCTGTACTTAACTTATTTTTGCTTTCTGGGTGCCAAATTCAGACATAACTATGCCTTTGGGTTTATTTAAGGATATCCTCTTCAAGGATGTGCATCTTCAGGTTGCCACGTGTCGTGTATTGAGAATAGTTTCTGGCAGATAAAACATGTAAACCTGGATAGAGAGGTTCAGATGAGGCTGGTCAAACAGTTTGGCAACGTAAACACAACGTTTGCCTTAAAAGTGAATAGGTATGCTAAAATAATTATTTTAATGTATTTGGAAAAATATTTTTTGATCAAAAATACAGTAAACAGTGCAATTGTGTTATTATTACAGTCAATTTAAAATACAGTGTTAAAATACAATACAAACTATAATGTAATTCATTACTCCAGTCTTCAGTGTCACATGATCCTTTAGAAATCATTGAAATATTATGATTTGGAAACATTTTTTATTATTAATGTTGCAAACAGTTGTGTTGCTTAGTATTTTCTGGAAACGGTGATACATTTTTACAGTATATGTTGATGAATAGAAAGTTTAAAAGAATAGTGTTTACTATTAAGGAAATATTTTGTAACATTACAAATGACTTGTCACTTTTGATAACTTTAATGAATAAAATTTCTATATTTCTATAATTTCTAAATTCATTTCTTTAAAAAATGAACATTTTCTGATTCCAGATTGTTGAATGTTTGTGTCTGTCTGTTATATTTAGCTTTATATTCTAAGTCTTATCGCATAAAAGTGGCGTTATTATTAGTCATAAGTCAAAGCTCAAAAAGAATCATGAAAAAAATGACATGATTTGTACTGAAAATCTTGCCTTCCTCCAGCTATTCTGTCCTGATGCATTTAAAGCCCATAAATAGAATAATCTGCACATACTGCAGCTATTATGCATAGTTTATTTTTAAAATCAGGTTGTAAAAGTTTACATTTACTAAAATGGCCTTCCTCTCACAGCTTGCGGAGAGGCCCAGCTCCCAAGACTTGATGCGGGTCATGTACTCCATCTTCCAGTCCGGGGGTCCCTCGTCCTTCAGTCAGCTGATGTCCACTGTGTCAGATCTCTTCTGCGGATACCCCGAGGGTGAGATCACCCAGGTCTTCTCCTTTAATTGGTATGAGGACAACAACTACAAGGCTTTCCTAGGCATCAACAGCTCCAGAGGAAACGACAGCTACACCTATGACAAGTCAGCAAGTGAGAGCCATTGTCTGTTCTGTTAATTTCACTTTTTTTCCTCACTCCTTCACTTTTGTTTTGTTCTAATTTCTCTTTTTCTTACTCTGTTTCTCTTTCACTTTCTCTTTGGCCCACAGCTCCATTTTGTAATGCACTGATGCAGAACCTAGAGTCAAACCCTGTTACGAAAATCATGTGGAATTCCGTGAAGCCTCTGGTGATGGGGAAGATCCTCTATTCCCCAGACTCCCCGGCTGTCAGAAAGATATTAAAAAGTGTAAGATACAGATTTCCACTTGTAACCACTGACAATCGAATCAAGATTTTTATAATGTTTTTAGAAGAAGCTGATTATTCATGGATTTATTTGATCTAAAATACACTAACAGCTATATTACAATTTAAAGTAGCATTTTTCTATTTTAATAGATTTGAACATGTAATTAATTCCTGTGATGGCAAAATTTAAATGTTTAGATAAAAAAAAAAAAAATTTACCAGCCATTTCTCCTGTTTTTAGTGTCACTTCACTAGTTCCCACTTCCTCGGTGATAAATATACAGTAAGCTTGTTTGGCAGACTGTCCGGGGGGCAGGCAGGGAGCCCAGCTGGCCCGAGCCCTAGGAGGTTTACCCCTAGGGGGCTAGGGTCAACGGATGCTCGGAGCCCAGCCTGGTCCCCGCGAGCCCCCCGAAGGAAGTGGAGAACATGAAAGCTGCTAGGTCCTTCCCTTAGGATGGGTCCCTGGCTAAGGAGGCGGAAGGGGTGATGGTGGAAGACAAAAAAACGCAGCGGCTAGATGAGAGGAAGTGAGCAGTATTTAATGCAGTGGTGAAGCGTTTGGTGGGGTAGTTTGGTAATGAGGAGATTGATAGCACCTGCGAATCGTTCGTGCGTTGTCCTCCTGAAATTCAATTAATTTATTAAATGTCATATAATTCAAAAATCATTTTAATATGCTGATTTGCTGCTCAAGAAATGCTTCTTATTAATATCACTGTTGAAATGAGTTGCACTGTTGAATATTCTTGTCCAAACCATGGTGCATTATTCTTGGTGTAGTTTTGCTGCGGGTGCCATGTTCTGGAGACACTGTGTGTGGTTGTGAAAGTTGTTTGAAAATTCAAGAGAACAACATTTAAATACAAATATAATGTACATAAATACAATCAAATGTATTTTCTTTCACTTTTGATCAGTTTAATGCAAGCTTACTATAAGCAAGTAATTGATAGTTACCAATCCCACACATTTGAATGGTATACAGTGGGGACAAAACATCTGAGAATACCATTGAAAATGCTTGTATTCTGCACAATCTAGAATTTTCAAAAAATTCAGAAAATTTTTTTTTGAAGGATTCCTCTTTTTCAAGCTGCAAGAACTCCACAAATTAGTGCAAAATCTGAATATTGTGTTCTCCAGCATTATTTGATATGATCCAAAGAGCATATTTTGTGCTTTAATTTAATTGTGTGTGTTTGTGTCAAGGCTACAATTATATTTTTCCATCTGGATAGCTGTTTTTGTGTCAATGAGCTGGAACATTGCTGAGTCAGTTGTTTTGTTATTGTGCATCCCTGTAGAAAGGTTAAGGTGCCCTGTAGTACACATACAGTACGATGCTGACAATGCGTATGAATTTGTGTGTGTATGTTTTCTCCAGGCCAACACTACTTTTGAGGAGCTAGAGAGGTTGCAGAAAATGGGGAAGGTCTGGGAAGAGGTGGGACCGCAGCTCTGGGAATTCTTTCAGAACAGCGTCCAAATGAACATGATACGGGTAACGTATCTGTTTCTTTTCATATCATACACACATGCACACACACCTCCCTTTATCCTTTCACATGCCACAATTCAGTGTCCTCCTTTGGTCTCTGTGAAGTCTCTCATGGGATTACATTGTTATATTTTATTATCTGTCATGATACATAATCTATAAGTGATTTCGTTCTTTTTTATTTATTGCTTATTGTCTTTATTATTTTAAGAAATTAAATTCAGCAAGGTTAC
The DNA here is from genome assembly GCA_032357445.1 of Enteromius radiatus. Classification (NCBI taxonomy): domain Eukaryota; kingdom Metazoa; phylum Chordata; class Actinopteri; order Cypriniformes; family Cyprinidae; genus Enteromius; species Enteromius radiatus. The sequence goes on along the minus strand of JAUCMS010000044.1, from coordinate 6,158,581 downwards.
ATTACATCAAAGGTTACAGTAAAAACATTTATAAATTGTATTGTGGTTTCCAGCACAATTGTTCACAACTGTCTCTCTCTCTTTCCACCCCTCTGCAGGACACACTTAGAAACCCCACGGTGATGGACTTTGTGGACAGGCGTCTTAAAGAAACACAGTTCTCCACCAAAGACATCCTTAACTTCCTGCACAATGGCCCAGAGCAGGACAGATATATGAACATGACAAACTTTGACTGGAGAAATGTGTTTAGACTGGCTGATCAAGCTATTCGGATGTTCAACCAGTACAGCGAGGTAAGAGCAGATATCAGTTTAATGTAGGCTTAGGGATAAGTTAGTTAGAACTGACAAAAAACACTCTTTTCATTGTATGCAAACAAATCTTGTTTGAAACTAGTTTCAGCATTTTCAGCTTACAAACACTTCCTCAAGTGTGATGTGCATTGATAACCAAGAGGAATGTTATTTAGCACTGTAATATATTATTTTGGCACATAACTTTACAATCCTTGACTCTTTCTGCAGTTGTTCCAACCCAGGTGGTGACTAGTGACTATCTTTCATTAAACTGATTGGTCAAAAAATCACTTGTTTCACAAATTTGACAAAAACATTAATTCTGGAACAAAATAAAAATTGATTTAACAGATTCGTTCAATATTAAAACAATAATTAACTCACCAGACTTGTTCAAAGCACTGATTCATTCTAGTTTAAAACAATAATGTACTCAACAGATTTGTTCAAAAACACTGACTTATTCTGGAACAAAACAAAAAAAATATTCAACAGATTCATTAAAAAGCACTGATTCATTCTTAAACAAGCAATAATTTATTCAAAAGATTTGTCCAAAAATACTGATTTATTCTGAAACAAGCAATAATTTATTCAGCAGGTTTGTTCAAAAGCACTGATTCATTCTAGGTCCAACCAATAAATTACTTGACAGATTTGTCCAGAAACACTGATTCATTCTGGAACAAAATAATAGTTTGCTCAACAATTTTGTTTTTCGAAAACACTGTCATAACGGAGGCCACCTACGACCTCCTCCGGACCACCAGAGGGAGATCTCACCGGAGTACTAGTCGGTATTCGAACTCAACCTGTGTACCCCGACTCTGCCTTTGCATTGTCTTCTTTGCTCTTGTTATTCCCTCTGACCCTGCCTATTCGACTTTTCTAATAAATCAGCTGCAAATGGATCCCGCTCTGCCTGGTCCTTCTTCGCACACTGATTCATTCTGAAACAAAACATTCAGTAATTCATTCAGCAGATTCGATTAAAAGCACTGATTCATTCATATCAACACTAAGCATCTCCCTATAACCAGCCTATCTGTTCCTCACTTGACAGAATGAGGCTCTTTAGCTCTGAGCACCACAGCTCTCATTCTGCAGAGCGCTGATTGCTCTCAGCACATCACCACAAGAAAGACCACTTAGCATGGCAATACCGTGAGTCCACCGTGGCCAGATTGGTGAAAGGGAAAAGAACAAGCAAGCTGTCAACAGCATGCAGGCCTCTCTATTGTGAGCCTTTGATTAAGTGGGTAGTGGGTGGGAGTGGGGGGTGGCTTCATTGAGAAATAAGAGGGGCAAATCACTCAGCTTTACTCTGTTTCCTCACCTCCCCAGCCATGACCGGCCCCTGTCTCGTAAGCTGGAGGCCTCTTCCCGCAAATTGATTAGACTGCGACTGAAATGGTTTGAGAGGGCTATCATCAGCCTCTCTTTGTCTACATCCGAACGGCGAGTCTTCATGCTTTATAAACAAACCTTACCCATTTAGCCTATTAGTTATAGCTGTCACTCTTCAGCCCTGCTCAAAATGTTACCTTGATGAGCTACGAGATCATTGATAATTGAAAAATCCCTATTGTATTCTCTTGATTTTTGTTTATTTGTAGTTTTTCAGTCCACGAGCTCAAGCTGAGTGCCTCTGAATATGAATGTTGTGTTTTTCAATTGAAATGTGTTGAGAACATGCAAGTCCTGCAGGGGTCCCATTGAATCTTTCCATTCAGTTGTTTGTTCAGGACCTCTGGTGGCATTGTACATTACTGTGAATGACTCCATTAGATATGGTGCGCATAAAGTAGGAGGCCTCTCACTTCTAATGCGGTGGCATGTGATGTAAGAGCACGCCGTTCACTCAGCTATTGTACAGCAGTCCTTCAGTGAAGACTCTGTGATTTTCCCATGTCATTGGAGCGCTTTGAGAACAAGAGGCCTGCTACATGGAGAACTGCTTTGGCTCTTGAAAGTGTGACATTCTTACATAACAATGTGCACATACACATTATTATACAACATTATTAGCTCCGGTCTTTGAATCTGATTGGCTGCTGTCATTCACTCAACAGATACTTTTTTTTTTATCATTCAAGGAAAAAAACAATAATTCACTTGAATTTGTAAACAAAAAACAGGAGCAAAACAATCATTCGCTCAACAGATTTGTTTAAAAGCTCAGATTCATTCAGAAGTTAAACAATTATTCACTTAACAGATTTTTTTAAAAACACTGATTAATTCAGTAGCAAAACAATCATTCATTTAACAGGTTTGTACAAAAACATAAAGCAATCATTCACTCACCAGTTTCTCACCAGATTCATTCAAAACAATCATTTACTTGAATTTGTTAAAAAATTTCAGGAGCAAAACAATCATTCCCTCCGGAGATTTGTTCAAAAACACTGATTCATCCAGAAGGGAAGCAATCATTCTCTCAACTGATTTGTTTAAAAAAGCACTAGTGCATTTGACCTGGTCTCATGGCGTTAGGCATAAAATGGTGTTGCACAAAAAGTATATTTTAATGAGACCAGGTTGTTAAAAACACATTCATTCAAGAATGAAAAACCAGTACTGACTGTTGCTTTGTTTAGAACTATTTTTTATTGGTAAAGCAAATTAATGGCAAAATTGTGCGCAAAAAGTCTGTTTTATAAAAACAAAAACATGATTTAACACGTTATTTTTCATTTTCTTCACAGTGTATAAGTCTGGATAAGTTTGTGGGTCACATGGATGAGAATCTGATAACCCATCAGGCTCTGCACCTGCTGGGAGAGAATAAGTTCTGGGCAGGTCTCGTCTTCATGGACATGTACCCCTGGACCACAGAACTGCCCCGCCACGTCAAGTTCAAGATCCGAATGGACATCGATGCAGTGGAACGCACCAACAAAATCAAAGACAGGTGACTGGTCATTCATAATTGTGTAGGATGAAACTGCTTTATTCTTCATCTGATCTAATAAGGGGATGTTCTTTATGTACCTAAGGACTGGATGGAGACCATTAAACCTCTGAATCAGAGTCAAACTGAATCTATTTAATATTCATCTCACTCACCAATTTTAAAGCAACCATTCAGGCATTTAGAACCTACTTATCAAAATCATATGAATAATGAAGTTTTATGGCTTTAGGGGCGGCAAGCAAATGTTTGAATTAATCTCATTTTAACTCTAATGTGATCAGGGTTTAGGGGAAACGAAAGGATCTTTTAGAGTACATGTTCTGATTCAGCTTTTATATAAAACTGATTGTGTAAGGAGAGAACAGAAGATCTTCTCTTAATTGTTTATGTAAGGTGTTACTGCTCACCGCACTATTGTTGAGCAAGAGAAAGAGCAGACACAACCATACATCCTATGTGGAGCTCCAGTATGCTGTGCCGTGTAAAATTACACCACTCATTACTGAGTCTCTCTGGAGCACAAAACATGCCTGCAGGTGTTAGATCTCACTGTAGCCATCCTACTTTTACACAAGAAGACAAATATCCATGGATCGAATCACACTGTGGGCCTGTGGGTTCATTGTGTTTTGATTATGAGGGCATAATACAAAGTGCAGCCAATATAAACAAACAATGTGAATTGAATTACAAATTGTGATTTTGCCACTCCTATTGAAATAGTTTGAACTCATTTTCAACATGTTTTATGAATTGTAGGGGAAATTTCTGAATATTTATATACTGTGAGTGCCTCACTAACCCCCTAAAAGTACACATTTAGAGGCTTACAGCTGCATTGAATTAGCTAGAAGTAAGTATGTTTTCCTGTTAAAACTTCTTGAATTAGCACCAAAATAAAAATTTCCCTCCATTTCTCTTAGGTACTGGGACCCTGGCCCAAGGGCAGACCCAGTGGAGGACCATCGCTACATTTGGGGAGGTTTTGCCTACCTGCAGGACATGATTGAACACGGAATCCTCAAGTTACACACAGGTCATGACTGGCCTTTAGGTGTTTACCTGCAGCAGATGCCCTACCCCTGCTATGTGGATGACATGTGAGTGATGGCTGAAATTCTGTGGCCAAAAGTGCTAAATGACCCTATACTGTAACTACTTAGAGGGTTAGTCCACCCAAAAATGAAAATGCTGCCATCATGTTGTTCCAAATCTGTAGGACTTTCTTTGATCTGCACGCACAAAAATAAATTTCAATTTTCATTACGTTCTATTAAGTTGACAGTTACCAGAAATATTTTGAATATTTTCTTCTATTCCACAGAAGAAAGAATGCCAAAATGATGACAGAATGTAATTTTTTTTTTCCATTTTAATGAAGGATTCACATTATTTCATGGCACATGGCTCTCAACGAAACCTTGCAGTTACACCAATGTCCAATGCATTGTTTGTTTTTTATCTCATATAAAGGTTCATGCTGACTCTAAACCGCTGTTTCCCCATCTTCATGGTGTTGGCCTGGATCTACTCGGTGTCTATGATAGTGAAGAGCATCGTACTGGAGAAGGAAACGAGGCTGAAGGAGACGTTGAAGGCCATGGGAGTTTCTAATGGAGTCATCTGGTACACATGGTTCATTGACAGCTTCCTCATGATGGCCACCAGCACTGCTCTGCTGACTGCCATTATCATGGTGAGGAAGAAATGTGATGACTGATGAACCATGTCAATTGAATTTTGTCTCTTTGAGCCTTTCTCAGATTTGTTGCATTGTGACCTCTGCTGGGTATATGTTGCTAGTACATATAATCTCATCTGTCACCATTCCTTTTCTAAGAATTACTTAGAATTTGCATTGACCATATCCTGTATTTTCGAATGAAAAACACCAAAAGAAATATAGATGTGTGAGGATCAAATTATTTACACTGTAAATTATAATTTTTTTGTGTGTGTGTGTGTGTCTTTGTCCTCAGGTAGGCAAAGTGCTGAATTACAGCGATCCCATCATCCTGTTTCTGTTTCTACTCACGTTCACGGTGGCCACTATTATGCAGTGTTTCTTGATGAGCGTGTTCTTCAATAAGGCCAACTTGGCTGCGGCTTGCAGTGGCATCATCTACTTCACCCTCTACCTCCCTCACATCTTCTGTTTCGCCTGGCAGGATCGCATTACCAAGGAAATGAAGTTAGCTGTGGTGAGTCCACTATGCTGTCTCAAACATTCAAAGCATTCAAAGTAACTGAAAACATTATAAATGAGCGATACTTCACCACTACGGTGGCCTCAGCAAGGGACAACTAAAGACAACTAAAAGTACATTTTAATGAATCAGTTGTTATCAAGGTATATACTAACCTAAATAAAATGCTAAAAACACATATAATAATATTTTAATGAAAATGTGTAATTATACAAATAAATAATAAATAATAAAATGATAATAAAAAGTAACAAAATAATTGTGGTTAATTAACTTAATACTCCCAGTTTGAAAACCAATAGCTTTGTCAACATTTCTGAAAATATGGGAAATAGTACATTTCAGAGGAGCCCTCGAATATTGTGTTTGACAACGTAGAGGTTCAAATCTACTGCTATAAATGTAATTAGCGTGACATTTTATTTGAAAAAAAATCACAAAATGGTTCTTGCCAGTAGTTAATGTTTTGCTAATTTGGTCCTCCTTTTCCAGAGCTTTCTGTCTCCAGTGGCCTTTGGTTTTGGGACAGAGTATCTGTCCCGCTATGAGGAGCAAGGCCTGGGGCTGCAGTGGGACAATATTGGTACAAGTCCTCTAGAGGGTGATGAGTACTCCTTCTTCACTTCCATTCACATGATGCTATTGGATGCAGTTGTCTATGCTGTTTTGGCTTGGTATCTCGACAACGTCTTTCCAGGTCAGTTTCTTTCAAATCTCAGCACTGAATGCCACTAACCTAAGAGAAAATATGCTTTTAAATATGTGTGTATTAGTATGTGTGCTCACTTCTTTTACCATTGACTTTTCAGGCCAATATGGCATCGGCCGACCCTTTTATTTCCCATTGCAGCCCTCGTACTGGCTGAAGCTGACCCCTCAACCCTCACAGATTCCAGATCAAGGTATGGTTAATTGTTCACATTCATTTAGCATGATTTGATCAGAAGTTTACAGCACTAAATACTCACCCGCATGTCTCTGAAGGCCTTGAGAAGCCTGTGATAAACAATGTAGAGAAGCAGGAAGATGTGGAGTATGGTGACATTTCACCAGACCACAGGGAATGCAATGGTTCTCGCAGCAGCAAACAATGCAAGCACAGGGAGAAACGAGAGAGGATGGAGAAAGAGAGAGAGCGGGAGGAACAGCTAAAAATGCAGGAAGAGATTCAAGAGGAGATACAGCCTGTGCACGATGGTAAAAAATATCTGCTAAATTTGAATCTATCATCTATCTATAATGATCTTGTACTAATGGAAAACCTTTATTATTTACATGTAATTACGTTGAATTACTTTGAAATGTGCATCAGTAACTTCATCTTTCAATTTATTAACTTGGTTTATTGCTGTAGCGCCTATTTAAATCTGAATCTGTTATATTGTCAGATATCTGTCTGGCTTAGTGTGTCCATATGGCTATTTTCCTGCAGGGAATCCATTCTTTGAGCCAGAGCCGGAAGGTCTGTTAATTGGAGTGTCAGTGCAAGACTTGGTGAAGGTGTATTCAAAGTCCTCAAGACCTGCGGTGGACAATCTCAGCATGAACTTCTATGAGGGCGAGATTACTTCTTTCCTGGGTCACAATGGGGCAGGAAAGACCACCACCTTGTGCGTCCCTACCTTCTCTTGATCCTTGTTGATACGGAAGCATAAACCCTATCTATTTTGTGTGATTTGGACACATTTCTCACGCGTACTTGCACTGTCATAGGTCCATATTGACTGGGTTGTTTCCGCCCACCTCTGGAACGGCTTACATATATGGGAAGGACATTCGTACTGAAATGGATTCCATACGGCAGTCGTTGGGCATGTGTCCACAGTACAACATCCTCTTCAATCAGTGAGTGATCTTGCTTGGAGGTAATATTGTAAACACTATAGTCCGGTTGCCTTAAAAATGCATATTTGATTTCACTCAGCCTGACAGTAGAGGAGCATATTCTCTTCTACTCTCTGCTGAAGGGACGTGATCGCAAGGAGGCCATGCAGGAGCTTGAGAACATGCTGGAGGACCTGGGACTGCCTCATAAACGAGATGAGGAAGCTCAGAACCTTTCTGGTGGGTAAACCTGACACAATAATCTGGCAATTTGTTGTTATACAGTATATGAAAGCTGATGATGATGGAGACAGATACTTAGGAAAGACAGGGTGCATTAAAGTTAAAGGAATAGTTCACCCAAAAATTCAAAAAATCATTTACTCACCCTTGAGTACAGTAGTTCCAAACTACAAGGGAAAATAATTTTTAGAAAGTTTCTAAGCAGGCTGTTTTGGGTGACCATTGCCTTCCATAGTATTTTTTTTCTACTATGGAAGTCATTGGTAACCCAAAACAGCCAGGGTACAATTGCCAATGTTAATCTCTGAGACAACATTAGTACAATTCAACAGTAAGGTTATTATTGTGCTGTATGTATTTGTCAATCAAGTCAGTGTTGTAATTGCATTTTGACTCTCTCTATTAGGGGGTATGCAGAGAAAGCTGTCTGTGGCGATGGCTTTTGTGGGTGGTTCTAAGGTGGTCATACTGGATGAGCCGACATCAGGAGTTGATCCATACTCCAGACGCTCCATATGGGACCTGTTACTTAAGTACCGCACAGGTGCTGCCACCTTCTGGCCAAAGAAAACACCTTACACTGTGCAGCTGCTCATGCAATAAGATACAAAACTGATCTTCATGTTGTTAAATATTGTGATCATTCTCTTTCTCTCTGTCATGTCTCACTTCATCCAGGACGTACAGTGATACTGTCCACTCATCACATGGACGAGGCAGACCTGTTGAGTGACAGAGTGGCCATCATCTCTAAAGGGAAACTACACTGCAGCGGCTCTCCTCTCTTTCTCAAGAACTGCTTTGGAGTGGGTTTCTACCTCACGCTGGTGCGTCGCATGAAAGACCAGCGCAAAAAAGAGGTGAGAGACTTCTGCGAAAGATGTAAAAAAAAAAAAAGGCAAGCAAGACACCACAAGCTAATAGGATATATTAACTAATGGACATCACCATGCTTCCCCTGATTATTAGGCACATTACAAATGGTAGGTTTAAATATGGAAATAAGGTGATCTCATTTGCATACATTTCCAGCACAGAAATCCATTAAAATATAGATAGAAATTAAACTGTAACTGTGTTTGGCATTGTATGGTGCTCATGAAGGGAAGATTTCTGGATCAGTGCTTGAGGAAAAAAGGCAAAACCTTAAAAAATATGTATCGTAATTGAAATCTGCTGACACTCATAGATAAAGTGCAATAAAATAACTTTAATGTGCATTTGTGCATTTGCATTTAATGCATTTTCCACTAGTCAGAAAGAACATATACTAAGGAAGCAATATGCACGAGGAAAATCTTATGCATAGTGTACACTGTAACTGATTGATGACAAAATTTTAATTTTGGGGCGGAGTAACCCTTTAAGAAAGTTTGTTGTATTATAATTTATGATATTTAAAATGCACAGCTTTGCTTTGAATGTGCTTGTTTGGAAATGTTTTGACTGTCCATTGTTGCTATAGCATACACACTAACAGAATTATGGTGTTTATATGGACAGTGCAGGTTTTAGTCCAGCTTGCAACACAGAATTGTAAGAAAGCTTGCAACATAACTGGTTGTGTAGTTACTGCAGACAATGAATCATTATTATATAATTATTATAATTTCTTCTCTATTGTAAAATTGCCATGTTTATTCAAGTGAAACATGCACAGATAGATCTATAATAAATCTGATAAATGTATAATAAATACTGCAACATTCCATAAAAATAAGGGTTAGAATTGTTTGTTAATTTAGATTTTGTGCTGTCTATAAAGCTACCAGAACAGCTTATCAACTGCATACTTTTGTATTACCAAACACTATTCATATTTTCAGCTCAAAACTCCAGTAATACAAGAAAAGCCCAAAAATATCATTAAAAGTTCTTAAGTGTGATCAGATTGTGTCTTATTAAGAGTTCTTTAACTGTGCTCTTCAGAATGAGTGTGACTGTGCATCTGACTGCTCCTGCAGCTGCTCCACTTGCACCAGATATAAAGAAGAAAGTCATACATTGCAACCTGAGAGAATTCTAGATGGTCAGTGTACTAACTACTCTATACTGTATATACAGTGATATAACAGGCACTTTAGTCTCATTTCTTCAAAAAAACAATCTTTTTTGCTATCTTATTACACAGGGAATGTTGAAAGCATTACTACTCTGATTCATCACCACGTTCCTGAGGCGAAGCTGATTGAAATGATTGGTCAGGAGATGACCTATCTTCTGCCAAACAAAGGTTTTAAATACCGCGCTTACGCCAGCCTTTTCCGTGAACTGGAGGAAACGTTGGGTGACATGGGCCTCAGTAGCTTTGGCATATCTGACACCTCACTAGAAGAGGTTAGACAATATTTCATTCAGTGATACCTGTCTACAGAATTGATATATTTATGTACAGTAGCTGTAATGTTTGTGTTAGCTCTTTATGGATATTAGTGCAGTATGCAGTCAGTTGTAACCAGTTTTATTTTTAATTTACACTATTAACTTTCTTTGTTGAGCTTTACTGAAATAAAACTGTATAAATATTATCTGTATTATTATAAATACTAGATTCATATTAAGAACTAAAACTGTTTCTTTGGCAACTAGGTGGAATAAAATGGTTGAGTAAGTTAAAACATATTTGCTAAAATAAAAATAAGAAACTGTGTTGTGTATTTTTAGATCTTTCTAAAAGTTACAGCAGATGGAGAAGCCGCCAACAGCTCTGTGACACCAGGTGAATATCCTCATACAGTATTTCCTATATTTACTATCATAATTACAGATATGTAATGTGTCTCATAAGTCAATTAGTTTTTTTTATCCTGTACTTTGAATAAACCTATAGTTTATAACACTGTTTGACTGTGTGGTGGCCTATACTCCCTCAGAGCAATGGATCCTACAACAGAGGAAAGACAGGGAGGCTGCGAGTAATGTTGAAGGTGAATTGAGATCCCAGATCTCAGCTTTGCTTAGCGCTCATGCTAAGAGCTGACAGGGCACTATGAAGGACTTGACTGAGCTGCTATGCTTTATGTAGAGCTAAGGCTTTTGGCAGACCAGCCTAGACTGGTGTAAATTTCCATGTTGGTCCAGGCTGGTTTTGTGCTGATTAGTGTTGGTGAACAAGTCAATCATGCTGGTTGATTGGCTGAAAAGGCTACTGGTTAAGCAATAAGGTTTTGCATGTTAAAGAAACAAATGCAGTGTTGCTGGTTTAAAAGATTGTGCTGGGCAGTTTTCAGTGGCTAATTAGCCAGGTAAAGACAAATCAACTATAATGCTTTGGACCAGTTATGCAAAGATCTAATAATGTTACGTCCGTATCTGGTCTGGTTCACAGATGCTAATGGTGTAAGCCCACTGGAGTCTGACAACAGTGCTGGCAGAGCCTCCAGGCAGGTTAAAGGCTTTAGTCTGGTGCTAAAGCAGTTCCACGCTCTTTTGGTCAAGAGATTTCACCACGCCACACGCAGCCACAAAGATTTTCTTGCGCAGGTAAGGTGACATTTCCACTACATTATGTGCAGTTATTACATTATGAGATGCTACACCACTGTTCACTCATGTTCAAGGGATAGTTCAATCAAAAAAAAAAATCATGCTGGCATCATCCACCCATCCTGATATCTTTCCAAACCTGTATGACTTTGTCTTCTCTGTGAAACATAAAAAATGACAACACTTATTAAGCAGCTAGTAAGATGTTTTCTTTAATTTTTATGTAGATTGTTTTGCCAGCCAGTTTTGTCCTTATTGCTTTGGTCTTCACTATGATTGTCCCACCATTCGGAGAGTATCCCAGTCTGACCCTCACTCCGTGGATGTATGGACCGCAGTTTACTTTCATCAGGTGAGAATTGTTCTCAGAATCTGACTTACAGTCTGTAAGTTTTCATGGGAGATGCGATTGAAATTCGTACTGTTCTTCTGTGTCTCAGTAATGAGCAGCCATCACATCCAAAGATGAAGCACTTCATACAGACATTGCTGAAGGAGCCTGGCATGGGAACACGCTGCATGGCAAATCAGCCTTTGGAGTAAGTTTTCACTTGGCATCATCTCTGTGTTTGTAATGTGATATTGTGTTGGAGCAGGCTGGTTTTAGATCTGAGCTAAGAACTCTTGACAGATTTGAAACAGTAGGCTTACACTGTTGGACTCTTGTACTGTATATGTGTGCACAGGAGCCTCTTTACCTGCCTAAACACTTCTCATTGGGAAGTTCCTCCAGTTTCTCCTGAGGTTGAAAACATCTTATTAAGTCCCGAGTGGAATAAAAGGAACCCCTCCCCTTCCTGTGAGTGCAGCACTGATACAAAGCTCACCATGCTGCCTGTCTGTCCGGCTGGAGCTGGAGGACTGCCGCCACGCCAGGTCAGCATCTGTGATGGAACTGAAAGGTTTTAATAGTGCTTATTGGAGAAGTTGGTTTAGTGGTATTTTTTATTGTTGTAATGTAGAGAAAAGAGCCAACAGGGGACATTTTACTCGACATGACAAACAAAAACATATCTGACTACTTAGTGAAGACGTACCCCAAACTCATCAAGACCAGGTGAGTTGTTATTAAAGTGTCAACGTGTTAGTAGTATCACTAGTTGTTTCATTTTATATAATGACTGCTGCTTTTTCTCAAATGTAGCTTGAAGAGCAAATATTGGGTGAATGAACAAAGGTAAGGTTTCTGTCTTTTTTATTTAGTTGTATATTTGAGAAGCTTCCATTTTTTACATAATTGCTGAAAACTTTCTGCAGAATGTTTTAAAATTTCAATTAAAGTTAAAAGTCTGACATGCTATAATTTTTAGCCAGTGCATTTATTATGCAACTATGCAATTTTTTGGGTACTTTAATTAGCTTTTTTTGCATTTAATTTGTACTTTTAATTGTGATATTGCATGATCGTTTAAAATGAATTAGTAGAGGCACAGTGCAAGTAGATTAAAAGAGATGGATTGCTAGTCACAAAACCTAAATGAGACTACTTCCTCTAAAAAAAGCTGCATTCAATTGTATCCTAAAATGCCATAATACACTAATGTAAAATGTTACTTGATTAAATATATTTTTTGCACAGGTATGGTGGTCTCTCTGTTGGTGGAAAACTGCCAATTCTTGATGTTGATCCAGAAGAGATCCAGGGTGTTTTTTCCCAGCTTGGACGGATGATGAATATCACAGGGGTATGATATTGTGCATACTACACAAAATTAATGAGAGGCATTTAAGTATATACTTTTCTATTCTGGTTGCATAATATACTGTACAGTGAGTACGGAAAGTATTTAGACCCCCTTAAATTTGTCACTCTTTGTTATATTGCAGCCATTTGCTGAAATCATTTAAGTTAATTTTTTTCCCTCATTAATGCACACACAACACCCCATATTAACAGAAAAACACAGAATTGTTGACATTTTTGCAGATTTATTAAAAAAGAAAAACTGAAATATCAC
>JAUCMS010000044.1:6122703-6141162 GCA_032357445.1 Enteromius radiatus | reverse complement strand
GCATCCAGGTCGCCCTAAACAACCTCAAACCCCTTCAAATGCTCGAACCCCGGTAATTGCTGCTTGCAGCTATATTTGTGATTGTTTTTGTCAGCTAATTCTGACGGCACCCATTAACACACACTACGCCATCATCTCAGACCATGATTTCCACAGAGAGGGATCTGTGTGCTACATTCCTCAGTGCCTTCCTTAGCTGTGCAGCATCAAGCACCAAGTTATTTTTTCGGAAATATGATTCATTTAGACACATCAGAGCAACTCCCTGACAAGAAAAATACATATGCTTTTATACCTTGATGATCATGTTTAAAATAACAACGTTGCATAAGGCTTGCACACGCTCTGCAGCCTTCTTCAGGTTACACTCATACTGGCCTTGCTTGCAGCTGAGAGTTTTCCCAGTTTAATCACTTTAGAATCCATTTAATCTTGTGATAAGCATACAGTCGGTGCATGGCCTTAGCGTGGCCACTGAAATGATAAAAAATACTCAATTCCTGTTATTTCTGAGGAACGTTGTTTAAAAGTATCCTTGTCCTTCCTAGAAGCATAGGCATGCTCAGGACACATTGTCATTTCAGGTTACGACATAAGCATATTATTTTAAGAGAATAACACACAAAAAAACACGACACGGACAATAGTACACAACCTTCCACCCTTAATTTAACACAATCGAGTGTGATGTGTTTTGGTTCTGTTACTGATATTCTGTTCATTGATAAGCATTCTGTTATAGTCTTTATTATCGTGTACTGTATGATTGTATGTTTTCTGTAGGTGGCTGAGTGGGGCATTCAGAAGCTGGGTCTGTCTGAATATGCAGGAAACTGTGCTGGTACCTACAGCGGGGGTAACAAGAGGAAACTGTCAACTGCTATTGCTATGATTGGCTGCCCTCCTCTAGTGCTCCTGGTATGTTTTTTTTCTATGCGTTCTCGGTGGCATTGTGCAAAACAAAAACAATGGTGTAATTTAACTCTGTAAATGGATGTAGGATGAGCCCACCACAGGAATGGACCCTCACTCCCGTCGCTTCCTGTGGACCGCCATTCTGAGTATCATCCGTGATGGGAGGGCGGTCGTTTTGACGTCTCACAGGCAAGAAGCTAAAGTTAATGCTGGGTTTCACAAACAGGGTTTATGAACCACTTGGTGTTTTTTAATGATGAGACATTAACATTAAAAAACACAAATTAAATCACAATTTTCTAATAAAATGGTGCGATGCAAAATTAGTAAAGCATCTGTTTGTGTCACACAGCTTGTGATACAGTATTTTTAGAGGGGCTTGGTTCATAGTGAATAAAAGTAAATCAGTTGAAATATGAGACATTTACATATCACCAGATAATCATGTCATTTTTATTATTTTTTGTTTTATTATTAAATTAAATATCTAAAAAAAACACTTAAACACTAAAACAATTATGTGACCATTAAACAACACAAGAAAACGCTAAACATCATCCAAATGTGTTGTTAAACTATTGAAATATTAACTTTACATTTCAGGGGGTTCATAATGTAATATATACTGTATGTTTGTAACACTTTACAATGTAGGTTCATTAGTTAACATTAGTTAATATCAGTGTGGAAAGTCCCAGCCCAGTCGCACATTTTTTTTTTCATGGCACCGACACGATTATTTCTCTATCTTACAAAAATAGAGAAATAATCGTCTCCCTGACACAAATAAATAGATTAAATGCTAATTTCATGTTATAGTCACGACCTGCCGTGCGACTTGGGTTGCAAGTCCACATACTGCATTTAAACAAAACACGCAGATGCAATACAACACTGTCATTATTTTTATGCCCGCTAGAGGGCACTTACCTTTAAAACGTAAATATAGGTCGTAATATGATACTTACAAAATGACCTACAGAGTGTTTTTTTTTTGGGAGGACAGGCTGTAACATTAGTTAATGCACTGTGAACAAACATGAATTAATAATGAATGATTACATGTTTATTAACTAACGCTAAAAAAGATGAATAACTATTGTAGTAAATGTATTGTTTATTGTTTGTTCACGTTAGTTAATACATTAACTAATGTTAACAAAATGGCACCTTATTGTAAAGTGGTTTGCCTGTAAAGTTTAGGAAATGCTATAACGCATGATTGTTTTAGTGGCTTAAGTTGATTTGACACTAATGCCCTAATAAAAAAAATAAATAAATAAAAAATATATATACATAGTAATTATAAATCATTGTTAGGTAAAATTACAACCTTGTATTTATTTTTAGTTTTTTAACAAATTATTCATTGTTATTTTTAATAAAATTAATATTACAAAAATCTTTTTTTTTTGTATTTACAGTATGGAAGAGTGTGAAGCTCTTTGTACTCGCTTGGCCATCATGGTCAATGGGACGTTTAAGTGTCTGGGCACAATACAGCATCTGAAATACAAGTGAGTATTTTTTTTTTTTTGGAAAGGCTTATAATTATAAATCAAGGATGCCGTTTTTATACTTTATTATTGTGTACTGTATGATCGTATAGTCACTGTACTCTCTGAGCCACTGAACAAACTTATAAAAACCCATAGATATAAAGCTGGACATGTGTGATGCTAATGTTCAGAAGCTTAAATATCCCAGCATATTAATATTGTTTTGAAGTCTTAACATGATATTCTTCAAGTAATTGTGTGAAAATGACGCTTTATTAATCAAAACTTTGTGACTCATAGCCAAAACTTGTGTGAAAAGGAATAAAAGGTGTCAGAGTTTTACTCCCTCTAGTGTTCATTTATTTTGGTAACTGCAGTGATATGTACTTATTGGTACGTGTTTTGTGTCTCACTAAAAGGTGCCATGAGACCAGGTAGTCAGTTTTACATGTGTTGTTGATATTGATTGTGCTTGTGGACAGGTTTGGAGGTGGCTATGTAGTCACGATGAAGATCAAAGCTGAAAAACCAGGCATGACTCCTGACCTGATCCCAGCTGAGTCTTTTATGGAAAGCAGCTTCCCAGGATGTATACAACGGGAGAAACACTACAACACTTTACAATATGAAATCGCCGCCGCCTCATTGGCGCGAATCTTCCAGCTGGTGCTGACCAACAAAGAGAGACTGAACATCGAGGACTACTCTGTGTCTCAGACCACATTAGACCAGGTAACTTCATCACCATGTTTCGATGTGATAGACCTTCAAGCAACAAATCTCTTTCACTTCAGTCCATTCCAGCTGTCAGCAGCATGTTAAGTTATTTTAGCATTTCACGTTCACTGCAGACAAGAATAGCTCGATGCTGTAAAATTGACCTGCTGCGCTCTAGGGACCTTCTGTTAAAAATGAATTATTGGTTGAAATTCCCATGCTGAGATTGAATTCGATTTGCTCAGCAGATGTGACTGACAGGACTAACAGCTCATCTGTTTCACTGCCTTACAGGTGTTTGTGGGTTTTGCCAAGCAGCAGTCAGGAGAAGATGATGCTCAGCTCAGAGCATCTGTGCTGAGACGAGAGAAAAAGATCTCCCCGCTACAAAGAGTCGCGGCGAAAAACAGTTAAAATGAACTTGTATGCTTCAAAAAGACTCATGGCTGAAAGCACATTACACAATGTTGTTCAAAGTTTTTAAAGCCTTTTATATATGTATTTATACACAGAGCCTACTGCATCTATTTGAAGTTGTACAAATGTCGTAGTTCTTTTTTTCATCATTTCTAGCATTTTTTAACATCTGGCCTCAGTCTACAGCATTCTGAGCCAAAGGTCAGTCTCCACCCACTAAAAGAAAACCTCCACAGATTAAAGTGATGGTCTACTTAAAAATAAAGCTTCTGTCGTCATTCACTCAGCCTCATCTTAAAGGGATAGTTCACCCGAAAAAGAGAATTCTGCCATTAAATACTCACCCTCATCTCATTCCAAAGACCTGTTAATCTTGGGAACACAAATTTAAGTCATTTTCATTAAATTTTAATGAAAATTTTCAAGTAAATTTTCTTTTTTGGGTGAACTATCCCTTTAATCCAAACATATGAGCATCTTGCTTTGGAGCATAAGATATTGTGAATAATTTTGGTAACCAAAAAGTTTTGGTTCACTTTGACTTCTGTTACATGAACAAAAAGCCAAAGGGAACCAAAACTGTTTGGTAACTAACATTTTCCATAATATCCTATTCTGGACGGAAAACAAGAAACTTGAGTTTTCATAGACGTGAGTGTGAGTAAATGATTTTTGTGAGAACTATCCTTTTAAAGTAGTTGTATAGAAGCTTATAAATATTACATTTTCACAGGCAAAATGACTTTTGGTTTCCATGCAATTTGAAATGTATATTTTTACATTTTTAAATATTAGTCGTCTTCTTTCTTACAGGTGCACTTTTTTGTTGTTCAGATTTCAAATGCTAAATCAAAGCGCATCTGTTACAGCAGTGCCTGTGAATGCACGTGCTTTATGCTAATAAACTTTTGATAATACATTGCTTTTGTACTGCTTGGACATCAACATCATGAGCTCAAATCATATAAAAATCATATTTTTGATAGTTGCTCTTTCTCAGGGTCAGCTGGCTGGCGCTCACTTTGTAGCATTATCTTTGGTTTGTAGGTGCTTTTTATGTATGTTTTGCATGCAGTGAACACACACAGATGAAGTATATAGCATCTATCAACAGACTAACTTGACCATGTGAACCAGGTAAACCTTATGCTTATGGTGTAGACAGTGTAAACCACTAAAAATACAGTATGTTTCTGTTTTGGTGAACGTAGAGATAAGCTTGTTTTCTTTAGTAAATAGTTTTAATATGCAAAAAATGCAACCTTTACTGAAACACTGTCTTGATATTCTGTCTTAGAAATACTGATGATCACTTATTTCTGGGAAATAAAATCTTCAGTAACATTTCATGTATGACACAAAACACTCAGATATGTTCTGCAAAATGTTATAAAGAAATACAAAAATGAACAATCACCATCAATAAAACAGTATCACACTGTACACCATGTTTTCTGCTCGGTGGTCTGAAGGCCTTCACAATTAGGTCTTACACCCATTGATCGCAACTTTTACATTTGCTAAATAATATACCCTTTTGCAAAAAGTTTTTCTTCCTCAAACTTGCAGTACAACCTCAATCTGTTCTCAGTTAATCTTTTCTTTATAATTAATGTAATTACTAGTAATTACCACTTCACACTGCAGAGAGTACATCACAAGCTTAATTGTGTCTGAATAAATCACAAGGTCTGACAGAAACAATAGACTTATTTTCCTGCTTATAATACAGTATGTTGTTTGGTGAGGCATCAAATGTGCATGTTCATCCTCCATCCAAATGATCTAAAAGAAGAGTGGAATGATGGCCGTTCTCAAGTCAGGATAGTCTTTGAATTGCTCAATGTAGGTTTTATGCTTTGCCCGAGCCCATATAGTCATCTGAATAAAGCCCAAAAACGCAAAAACTCCCACTGCAGAAATATAAAAGATTGGTGGTTGTATCAGGTGGTAAACTGATAAACTGGTATTAAAAATGAATCAATGAACTGGCAAAGGCATGTGATTTCAGTAAACGAGGCTTCATTACATCTCAACTGTTTTGAAAGCATTTGAAATTTCCAACCTGGTCTTAATAAAACATGTACCTCTGTGTGTTATGTACTTTACTGCACGTTTTGCCACAGTTTCAAACAGAAATGTCCACTGAACGGCACAAAAACACAGGTTCAGTATGTAAACCCTGGCACATTTGTATTATGTTGATATAGGTACATATTGCTGTGGTTTTATTACATTGCTTCAGTTATGTATTGTGACGGTTCAGAATTGAAAATCTGTGGACTGTCATTAAAGGTTAATGCTCTATCATGTTGGAAATATGCCCTACACCAAGGCATTTGTTGATGCAACCGTGTCATTTCAACTGCCTTTTATGCAGATTTGAACTGTTTTGTTGAACCGTAGTTACACAGGATTCAAACCGGAGCTCCTTACCTCTCAGGTACATCTCTGTGAGCTACCGAACAAACCTACCGTCTTTGAAAAACCCATAGATATGAAGCCGGATTTGTGTGATGCTAACATTCAAAAGCAGTTTTCAAATCTCCCAGCATGTTAATACTGTTTTGAAGTCATAACATGATATTCTTGAAGTATTATTCAAAACTTGTGTGAAAGGGAATAAAAGGTATCCGAGTTTTACTGCCTCTAGTGTTCATTTCTTTTGGAAACTGCAGTGATATGTACTTGTTGGTACGTATTTCATGTCTAGCTACAAAAGTGCACCCAGGTACGTTTATGCCATGTCGTTGGGGTGAGCGTGATTTCACCAAGTACAAGATGTTCCTGGATCAACATCCTTGTTGAGGAATAATTGTTCTGGAAATATCTGTTTTAGGCTTATAATCATAGTTAGGTGCTTCTACACCCTTGTTAATCAGCTATCATTTCCCACTGATTTTAGGCATACATTTTGGGTAGGGGTAGGTTTAAGGATTGGGATAAGTTTACAGTATATTTTTGGACAGTAATGTTGATCCAGGATCATGTCTTACTTGGCAAAATCACGGCGACCATGTCGTTGGGGGGTGATCTCTGTGTTTGTGTCTTATTGACCTGTTAAAGCAAACTCTTCATAAAACAAACAAAGTGCTGCTGTTTTTCGCTTACTATATAGCAGGGGTGCCTGGCGATCGACCGTCCAGCTCCAATTCTAATCAGACACACATGCCTTTAATTTTCAAGCGATCCTAAAAAATGTAATTAGTTGCTTCTGGTGTGTTTGATTACAGTTGGAGCTTAACTTTGCAGGACAGTCGATCGCCAGGAGCAGGGTTGGGCACCCCTGCTATATAGAATGCCCTAGGAAAATAATGTGATTTCAGATGCAGCCTTGGACTCTTTATTGTAGTGTGCTGTGGATGGTGTGCGATGGAATACTGTCTACCTGGAACACACTGTGTCATGACTGTGAAGCTGATCCATGATCCCACCTGGAAGCAAACACAGATTTAGAATTTTACTTATCACTATACAAATCACAGACAATATTCCTCAAAGAATACTTCATGCAGAACACATGTGAGATACATGTGCTCTCCACACACACATGTGGACATAAGCCCAGGCATTCCAAATGTCTCATTTAATGCTTTTTTGACACAAAACTGGTTATTTTGTAAACTTGACAAACCTCATATGTGTAGTTTGGGCAGGACACGAAGAAAAGGAGCCAAGTGAATGGATTATTTGTGGGATAAGGAATCTCTGTAGGCCTGGACCCTGTCGATGTGTTGAGAAGAGCATATGGTTATGTGGTAATGGAAATCTCTAACATAGCTAGGAGCTAAGGATTTACGTCAGGAGAATGCAAGGTCTCTGAAGAAGGTATTAATGTGACAGATAATTTTACTTTGGACTCCCACACAGTCCTTTATGAAAATAACAAAGAAATGGTAATTAATCACAATCACTGGGTTTCATTGTCTTGATGTTTACACCCACTCAACTACAGATATGAATCTTTATTAGGACTCACCGTTACAGCTGATTCTATTCAAAATCAGATGAACTGAGAAATTTCCAAACTCACAGACCTGAATAAAAGGAAGAAAAACAGCTATGTAAAAATAAAGCTACTCTACTTAACAGGTGGACCTCTATTGGATAAATAATAATAAATAAATTAAAAATATGAATATTAATATTATTAATAAACCTATAGCTTTGTGGTACTCACAGCAAGAGATTTCTTTACTGATGGGAACTTTCGAAAAACACACCTTTGTGTGCGTCAAAACTTCTGTATACCATTTTCTTCCCCCAAACCTCTGATTAGGAGTTCATATATCAACTTCCAAAGCCATTTTGTCTTAGTTACGTAATTGTTTAGAAATGCTTTGAAATATGAATGATTGTGAACCCATGAACTGATCTCGATCAGGTTTATAAATGTGTAGACATTTGTCATGACACATCTGTATAATAAAAAGGAAGCGCTAAAGGGATACTCCACCCCAGAATTTAAAATTTGTCCTTAATCATTTACCCCAATGTTGTTCCAAACCCATAAAGCTTCATTCATCCTGAAACAATTGAAGATATTTTAGATGATAAGGTAAATTACTGTACACTGCCAAGGTCCAAAAACATTGCCAAAATACTCCATCTGCCATGCGGCAAGAATACTTTATTCAGTAATTAAGATGTTAAGTAGTTAATGACAAAAATTTCATTTTGGGGTGTAAAATGTATTTTTGCTGAGTTTTTGTCGCATTTACAGTATAAATAACCCATGAGGCCATGGGAAAAGGTCAGTGAATAACAGTTAAGCAATGCAACACTATTGGTCACTTGATCATACTACAAGGAACAGTTTGTTCACGCTTGTGAAGTAAGTTCAAATTCAACTGTAGTACCTATTCAGACTAAACGACACCTAACGCACCATTCATTTTTCACTGTATATATCACATACTATAACACACATGGCCAAATGTACTGTATGTAAATAGTTTTTTGCAAATCCGTCCCAGCATCATTACAATATTAATCATCATTATAGGTTAATCAAATTTGGGAAAGGTGTGGTTTGGAAGACAGATATTTTATTTCAAAATTGTTACATACCAAATCTTTAAATATCACAATAAATGTTTAACACATGTGATACCAATTTTCTCTAGACATGAAAGTGTCCAGATAATGTGCCATTAGTAAAGAAGCCCGTTTTCACCACTGAATAAAAAATAAAAAAGGTTATTGCAACGTTTTATCTTACAATTTGACTTTTTTTCTCAGAATTGCGTGATACAAAATCACTTCTGACTTATTTTCTTTTTTTCCACTCAGAATTCTGAGAAAAAAAGTCAGAATTGCGACCTTATATCACACAATTGTGAGTTATAAAGTCAGAATTAAGAGATATAGTCACAGTTCTGGCTTTATATGTCCCAACTGTGAGAAAATAAGAAAAAAGTGAGTTTGTGTCACGCAATTCTGAGAAAAAAAATGTGAGATAAAAAGTTGCAATAACCCTTTGTATTTTTTATTCAGTGGCGCAAACATGTTTCCATAGATTTATATATATATATATATATATTTTTTTTTTTTTTTGCAGTCCAGCTACTTTAAACAGTTTGATCTTATTTTAGTGTTACTATTAAACCATTATGCAAAATACTGATAGGAAAGCTGAGATAAAATACAAAAAAGTACAACCATCAACATTTTTCAAACTTTATTGTAACATATAGCTTATGATACAACTGTTATATTAGTGCTACCAGTATTGCAACATCAGTACTTATTTTTAACATTTGAACACCTAATTTAGTGCTATAATTTGTCATTGCAACATTTTAGTGCAGTCTTCACTAACAACTGCAACTGGATTTAAATGTATATCTAAATTCACTGTTATCCCACAGGTCCCTGTAGTGACCATCAAGATGTTTATTCATTCTTTGACAACACTCAATAACTGTGAATTCATATACTAATACCTCAAAATCTTTGAGTTTACATACTCTACTAGCCTTTACTAACTCTTCCCATGGTGCAAACAGAAAAGAAACTAACCTATTTGCACTAACCATGCGAAGCTGCACATACTGTACGAAGCCCTTTATTTTTTATTTTTTTCCATATTTGCAGGAAATGCACTAAAACATCAGTCAGTAAGATTTTTAGAGGTTTATTAATATAAAATTCCTTGACATACATACCAAAAACATTGCAAGCGCAGAGTAGATTTGAAGTCTCCCATAGGCTAGAGAAACAGAAGTTAAAATCAGATGAGGCTCCCAAACTAATGTAATGTGAACATAATGAGCACTTACTTGCCGGGGTGTAGAGGGGATGGTTAATGTAATACGCCTGCCATGCTGCAAACCCCCAGTAATACAGACAGAGCTACAGGATCACAGTTTTCATTCAGGTAAGGATCATGTCTAATATACAGTCACTGCTCAAAGAATAATTCCTCAACCTAATATCAAACGCAAACCTAAATATAGCTATGTCTAAGTTAGCTCATTTGCATAGTTAGCATTTACGTGTGCAGGCAATATTTTGAACGACGACTCCATATGGTCAAAGCACATGTATTCTGAGTGTGTTGAAAGATACTGTAGGGGCATAATTTAAACCAGCAAGAGGACGCTTATTGGAAAGTTGCCAAATATTCTCCCCGAAGCTCCTCAACGCTTCACTGACACCACTGAACTAATGCCAAAGTCATAAGCACTTCAGAAGCATTAGCTAATGTGCCAAAACAGGACATACTATGACAATTTCATATGACTAAATACAGAAATAAACATACCAGCATGATGGTGCGTAAAGGTAACGTTCCGTCAGAGAAACGATGGATGAAAATAGTTTCCACAAGCCTCTTAATGTAATGAAAAGAGTGGCACCAGCTAGCCAGCCTGTAACAGCAGGGTCAAATAGAATCCACAACTTTGGTACTTTATTCAATATTAATTTCACACTGAAAAAAATAAACTGCGTTTTTTTTTACCTTAACCCTTGTGAATCCTAATGAAAATTTTATTTTGCTTGTGTTAATGCTAAGTTATTTATTTTGTCTCGGGTATGTTTTTTTATTGGAACTTTAATATTCGACCCTCCAATAACTGTATTTTACACTAGGTACAAAAAAATTGTTCCTCTCAGGAAAAAAAAAAATCCCAATTGAAATCCATTAAAATGGACTTACGTGTAACCTTATTTTATTTTATTTATTTATTTTGTTAAAATTTGACTTATGCAGTAACATCTAAAGTCAAAAATACTATTTAACACCACTGAACCAATCAAAATACGTTACACTATAGTAACAAAACTTCTTAGGTAATTAAGAAAAATAAATGGTTTGTATTTGTGGGTTAAATATTCTGTCCTTAAATCATCTAAATAAGGTTTTTCATTCTGAACTCACTTGACAACTTTAAATGGACTTCGGGTGAAGTCAAACTCGTGCCCATAGATGTAAGGAAGGCGATAGTAGAACAGCAGGTAAATGAAAAGCGGCCCGAGACACTCTGCCAGAAACACCTGCAATCAGCCGCCAACAAAAACACCATTACTCTCACACACACTATATGAGCTGGTGTTGTCTAAATGATCATGCATCGGATGCTTTCTTTACCATAGTCCAGCCTAACTGTGGGCCGAGGTCCTGGAAGAACATGGTTGCGGTCGTGCCAACTGGTAGATCCTCCAGCACATCGTCATCACTGAGGGCCTTTCCCTCTGAAAATCAATCAGCTCAGTCATTAAGACTCACCTCAGTTAAAATATCATTAAAAAATATTCTTTAGGCTATAAATGATCTGACATAGCCTTAACTACTTCTCTAGTTTTTATTGTTAACTAGCTGAGGTTTTCTCACTTCTCCAGTGTGAAATGATGCCCGACATTCTGTCAGGAGACGTGCAGACATGCACATATGCACCACAGCTGTTGCAAAAATCCCAGATTGCAAAAGCATCTGGCTACTGTTTAAGCTTTAATTCATCTAGATTTTATATTTTCCATCTACTTTGAAGGTTTGGTGGACATTTTTGCAATGCAACATACATGATGTCCAAAAGAATAGAATAGAATAGAATAGAATAGAATAGAATAGAATAGAATAGAATAGAATACAAATTGATGGATGGGACAGTTTACCTGGATGTAGCTTCAGGGCCTGTCTTGATGGATAAAACTTGGGGTCTGCAGGGATTTTAAGAACTGT
Source organism: Enteromius radiatus (assembly GCA_032357445.1). Taxonomy (NCBI): domain Eukaryota; kingdom Metazoa; phylum Chordata; class Actinopteri; order Cypriniformes; family Cyprinidae; genus Enteromius; species Enteromius radiatus. The sequence continues at coordinate 6,129,429 of JAUCMS010000044.1, read as the reverse complement.
AATCTTTTCAAAAGCTTTGTTATTTTGCATATGTAAGCTTCCCTGAATTCACTAAATTAATTATTTAATTGTGCAAAAACACTTACAAATTTTGTGCAACAAAGTCTTGATCTCTGCAATGGTGGCGTTGGGCTCCACCTGAGAAAGTTTAAGAATTTTTTAAAGCTGTAACTTCCCCAAAAAAGGCCTGTTTACTAACTGTTGATTTCTGACCCAATACCATTTTGTTGTCATTAACAAAAGCCAAAAATAAAACTTTTTTTTTTTTTAATAAATAAAATATATATATATATATATATATATAAGTAAAAACAATATTATTTTATATCAGTTAGTTCTTAAAGCAACATTTCAAAAGTACTAAAGTCTAAATGAATTAAAATAAAATAAAACACTATTAAAATGACAAAATAACTAAATAGAAAATATAAATAGAAAATAATAAGATAAGATAAGATAATAATACATTTATGAGAGTATATGAAACATTAAAGGGCAATAATAAATTCAAAAATATGATTAAATACAATTATAGTTACAATGCTAAAATAACACTGCAAAATGCACCTTATCCAGGAAGCAGAGTTGTGTCTTGCTCTTGGGGTCCAGGATCTCCACCTCAAAAAAGACATAATTCTTATTCTTGCTCTCACCAGCTTTCAGGCCGTGGTCACATCTGGCCTTTATGAAATGGGCTACGGTGAAGAGACTCCTTAAATCCATTGGGTGAGCCCTGGTTTTGGTGGCTAGAGTACAGATGCGATCAGACCCTTAGAGCCACAAGCTAAGAGATGGAATGCTTATGATGACCTCACAGGGATATCGAGTTGAGTATCGCAGCCAGAGTATTTGTTGACATACTTACATAATTATGCTCAGGTTACCACTTTGCGATTTTAAACACTGTCAAGCTTTCATGACTTTTCATTTGCAGAAAACAGAGCCTGTTGTACTTTATTTGGAGTATTTGTGACCTGTGTCTGCAGAAACATGTCTGTCGTGCACATGCATATGACGCACACCTGTGAAGAGACGTGAGGGGCATGTGGATTTGGAGCTCCAGGCTGGTCTATATTTGTCTCTGACGGTAAGGGGCAATTTATCAGCCCCGCTGCACCGTGCCTCACAGACCTCTGAACCCCAATAACACTGTCAACTATCCTTTCATCAAGTGCTTTGAGTTTATACCCTTCTGCTAAGGGGAGATGGCCCCCCCATCAAGCTTTAACTGTATGCAGCCTTTTATTGATATTCTAGCCTTGATTACCAGCTTAAAGTATGAAGAAAAGTAGAGCAGTGCACTGCTGAGATATCAGCTCTACTGTGAAAGAGTAGATGTGACCACACACTCAGATCACACAAACAGAGGCAGTCTCACAAAACCTCTTATTCTTATCAAACAAAAACGTATAAAATAAATAAATACAAAACAAATAATTGATGACTAATGACTTTTTTTAAATATATATATTTTTTTTTTTAAATTAACAGTCGATGTAGATTTATTAACTGTAGATCACCCAAAACTACCTAACGTATTTATGACAAATGCCAATATGGATATGCTTGATTTGTATATCACTAGATATGCATAATAAACATGGCAAGGCTTGTAAAATGCATATATTGCTAAAATTAAACATTTTTTAAGAGATATAACGTTTTATTTTAAGTGACTTTTTTGTCAAATCTACCCTGTGAAAGTTATAAATTAATATAACACCTTATTTATTGTTTTTTATGTGCTTTTCTAGACGTATCAAAAGTCATGAAGTAGTATACCAAAAACCATTACTGTACATAACCATAACTAAAAATAAATAAATAAAATTCTATCTTTAATTAAAGCTATTAAATGAACTAAGCACTCTGTTGTATCACAGTGACACAAATGGCATTCAGATATTTTAGCTCTTCTATTTAAAACAGAACATCTGTGAAATAAAAAAATAAAGCCAAAATGTAATTTAAGTAATTACCTCGAAATAGGCAACTCTGTTAATGACTCCATGTCTCCTCCAGTCCTCCAGATGAAATCCATGCCACACAATCGTTTCCCGGCTTCTTAGAGAATCAATGTTTTCATCCAGCATGTCCATATGAGCAGAAGAGGCCATAATTCCTCATATGCATCCCTGGCTTCCCTTTGTTGAATGAGATGTTATCAGCCCACTAAATATCTCCTGCTGAATCCTAATGAGAATGTCAAATGGAGAGTAACTGCTCTCCACTGCTGGAAATAAATAGACAGTTGTCTCCAGTGATCAATACAGTAGATAATTAGCCATAGAATCAGGCATACATCAAGAGGTGCTGAGGAGGAGACAACTGCGCTAATCTAACTGACTGAACAAATGCTGGTTCTGTCATATAGAACAATCAGTTCAGTTTACAGACAACATAGTGGTTTTGTTCCACAAGTTTTCTACCTTTCTAAAAAAAAAAAAAATGAACAAATAAGTAAAATAAAATGTCTTTTGATGGCCCTTGTTCAGTGAGGCTTATTTTGTGGCTCATAATTGTGTTAGCCGCTAGGAGGCAGCACTCGCTTTCTCTTTACCTCACACAAGAGCTCGTGGTTCTTGACACTGTTATGTTCGCTCTGATACAGAAGCAGAATAATTTAATTTAATTTTTAACTCAATAAACTTCTAATGGGTTTCTAGAATGGCGGTTTTCAATTTATGGTTGACTGTCATGCAATTACAGTCATACTTACGTGAAAACAGTGCATTGCTAATAAATTGCTGCTTCAGGTCGTATTTGTCAAGCATATTTGTGGTAGGCTAGTTGTAGTTCTTTTAGCAGCAATTTGATTTATATACATTGCCCTCATAAAGTATTGGGACAGTGAGGCCAATTCCTTTATTTTTGCTGTAGACTGAAAACAATTGGGTTTGACATCAAAAGATTAATACCAGGCAAGAGATTTACATGGCAGCTTTTTATTCCAGGAATTTTCATCTGGATCTGAAACATAACTTAGAAGATAGAACCTTTATTTGAACCCAACAATGAGAGGAAAATTATTGGAACATACATGAGACTGTATTTTGTTTCCCAGGTTTGTCCTATCACAATGATTATTCAAACAATAATTAGCACTAAATGTCTATGCTCAGTTTTAGACTTGGGTTTCGCCTGTTAAAAGTGCATTTATGGTTAACAAGTGTAACCAACATGAAACCCAGAGAGCTGTCTATGGGTGAAAAACAAGCAATTGTCAAGCTGAGAGAAGGAAAATCAATCAGAGTCATTGCACACACATTGGCCATTTCAACAATTTGGAATGTCTTGAAGAAGAAAGAAGCCACTGGTGTATTAAGTAACAGACATTGAACAGCAAGAAGCAAGATGATGCAAACTTACTAACAAGAAAAATAGGAAGGCCAGGCTGGAATTTGGCAAAAATACAGAGATGAGCCTTAGAAATTCTGCGACAAAGTTTTATGGAATGATCAAACAAATAATAATCTTTAACAAAATTTAGAAAAAGAAAGTATCTGCTCATGATCTATCTCCAGACTTAAACTCTATAGAGGATGCCTTTTACTTGCTAAAGGAGACTGAAGGGTTTAATCCCCAAAACAAACTAAAAATAGCTGCGCAGAAAGCCTGGAAAAGTGTCACAAAAGAAAAATACAAATGTTTAGTGATGATATATGAAAGGATATGCAACTTATATGCAACAAAAGTCTTATTCACTTTAATCTATGTTAATCCTATCTGTTCCAACTTTTGCACACATGAAAAATGGGTGGGTTTATCATCACAAAAGATGATATCCTCTAAGTTGTGTGTCAGATCCAGATGGAAATAAAAACTAGCAGGTAAATCTCTTGTCTGATATTCATCTTTTGATGTCAAACCCAAATGTTTTCAGTCTACAGCAAAAATAAAGGAACTGGCCTCACAATCTGAATACTTTTGGAGGGGAGTTCTCAACTTGAAGCTCCAACTCTAATCAAACACACTTGAGCAAGCTAATCAAGGTCTTTGATATTACTACAGAGTTACTAGCAGTGTGTTTAAAATGTGAAATTTAACTGTAATTTATGTTGTAAACATAAAACATTTTATATTCATAAACCGAGATTCCAGGAATGGTTTGATAATCCTTGTTCTAGTTGAATAGAACTAACACTATAAAAAGAAAGGAAACAAAGAAAGCAAAGGAAATGTCTTCATTTTTTAGATGGATGTTTTAGCATCCTATAATCAATCTGAGAGTAGCGTACCTGCCTAGGCATGTTCCCCAGTAGAGATCTTGTCTATTTGCATTCAGAGATAAAATGCAGATGCTTGTGAAACCTTGATACATGAGATAAACCAGCGATTATTGACCTTCATTTCCATGACTAAAGGGGAAGAGATCATTGAGAAATACGGATTATTAAGGACAGCTCTAGGCTGATTTAGCTGGAAGGGACACACTCACTTCGTATAGCTACTGGGAATCCTGAATCTTAAAAAAAAAGAGTTTATATAAGACAGCAAAGGCTCACTTGCACTATTTTTAGCCGTTAAATGTTCATTTTATTTTGTTCATAACACACACAGACTACCATCATATTAAACATGGTTCTTGAAATAAATTAAATGAAATTGAAAGACTTTTTGAGATGACTGGGATAAAAATGTCCCAGTTTATTTGTATTCACTCTATGACATCACTCTTAGCATTCCTAAGGTCTCTTTTTGAATGGGATGTGTACCTCAGGAGGGACACTGGAATGCTATTAAACAGATATGAATTTAAGAAGACAGCTGTGTATACAGGAAATCAATACAGCTATATCGCAATAAATTCAAAGTGCTAATGACAATGTACTGTCCAAAGTGTTATACAGTATACACAACCAATAGAACCAAGGAAGCATTTATTAAAATAAATAAATAAATGGGCCCGATTTATATTTAGTGGCCTTAACTACTATGTACTTACATTTAAATGAATCTTTTAGTACAATGCACTTATTGTGTACATACACATTTTTACATTTTTACTTGATTTAAAAATACATCTGTAATTAATTTCTGTAATTACATTTATAATGACATTGGTGACTCATTGAATTGCCGGAATTCAACCATTAAAAATATGGTGACAACATTTTAGGTTTCACAATTTTACGTGAAATTTACAGTTAAATACCGTTATTTCATTAACTAACATAATGTTAATATATCAACCTATTAAAATACTGATATCTGTTTTGTAACTTTGAAATACACTAATAATCACAAAATGCAGATGATGAACCCCATCACCCAAGCCACAAGCTTTTAAATATGAACATTTATAGAAGGAGCTCAGTGTCATTCACACAAACACTAAACACCATCATGGTGAGACTCATTAAACTAAAATATGCAATAGACATTCATTTAACAACATTAAATGTAACATACAACCCTGATAAGAAAAAACTAAATAGCAAACATAGTTATTTCAAAGAAGACAACAACATTTGAAATACAATGCAGGGAATTCCTGCAATGCCAAGTTTTTCCCTCTGCATTTTACAGAAATATACCATTAACCGTTTAACAGGTTTTTACCATAGCATTTTCACAGTTAAAATCACTATCATTTTTTACAGTGTAGTTAAGGCTACTTAATATAAAGTGGAACCAAATAGAATTTAGTGTTAATCTCTATATCTCACTGACAGCAATATATAATATATATACACACACATATATGCACATATGTTTTAAACCAAAGGATAGCATGTCAAATGGCTCTGCACAGTAATTGACAGTTTCTCACAGTTTATATGCAGCTGAAAGCTAATAAATGCAGATTCTGAGCAATGTGACATGGTATCTTTCTCATTTCACCATGTCTAATGTATTCAGACCCAATCACTCTGACAGTCCACCTGAGAGCTGACTCAACTTCATATGCCTGCAACACCCACAGGCCTGCTGCTCGCACACAGGAACTTAAGTCCATTTACTCACTTTTTCTCACTGTGCCTCCTCTATTCTTCTCGTCCATCTTTTTTTTTGTCTCTCTCTCTTTCCCCCTTCATTTTCTTCTTCAAAGTCAGCATCTCTGGCTGCCTGCTGAGAGGGGTGTTGAAAAAGTTAATTTTAGTGTTGGCCTTATATGCTATGCTTGGCCTGTCTCAGTCAGCACCTGCCCCAGCTTTGATACGGGGTGACAGTCTGCCTGATTCATCTGCCCAGGAGCTGTCAGTCAAACAGCCAGTCATGGGCTTTGTAGTCAACACAGAGACACCCCAGAGCACCAGGCTAACCGGAGCCAGGTCACACACGACAAATTATGAGAAGACCCTCATTCATTTTTCTCATAATAAGTTAGTAATTATATTGTCTGTTATAGAGACATGGGATGTGTGAATAGAACTGAATGGCCAAGTGCTGAACCAAGACACATTTCACTGGTAAAAAGAAGATAAAGCTAAGATTCCCCATACAAGATTAGGTTTGTAGGGTAGATGAAACATATGTAAGCAAAAACTGCATATCATATGCATGGCAATACCTTTTGTGTTATGAGGAAACTGCGTATTATAGATGCATCTCAGTAACTTAGAATGTCGTGGAAAAGTTTATTTATTTCAGTAATAAATGGCTGTTCACAGAGTGCTGTATCCAAGCATGTTAACAGAAAGTTGAGTGGAAGGAAAAAGTGAGGAAGTAAAAGAGGAACAACCAACCGAGAGAACTGCAGCTTTATGAGGATTGTCAAGCAAG
>JAUCMS010000044.1:6079730-6108744 GCA_032357445.1 Enteromius radiatus | reverse complement strand
GTGAGTTTTATCAGGGTTGGAACTAAACTCTGCAGTGCATCGGACCTCCAGGGTAAGATTTGAGGAACCCTGGTATAGAATGTGTTATGAAACAAATGCTAACATCATTTATTTTTTTTATTTTTAAAAGCACCAGTAAAACACAATGTGTATCTTTCGTTCCACGTTGAACAACCTTTCAGTAACTTCCAAGGACTTTAATCTCAGGAGCAGGCTATAACAAGTCCGGATACATTTCAGCAACAAGTAACTATTCATAACTCAGTGAAGGTTCATAATTTAACTAAATGTTGAATGTTAGTTTAACAGTCGTTTTAATTCCACTGGCAGCTGCCAGAGTTAGTGTTAGCTAACTAACAGTTAACTAGCTAACTGCCACTAACAGTACTAGTAGTGACAGCTGCCACTACTCGCTACTAGAGTTGCAGTTCGCGATGCCACTTCCACTTCCTGTTTTTGAGATATACGGTTTGTTTGTTTTGTTTTATTGCTGAAGAGTTTTGAACTTACTTCTCCTTTATTCTACTTTACAGATGTGAATTTACTTTTTTCTTCAGCCTGAGGTTTATTCCTGACACTTTTTGGTGTGCTTTTACATTTGCTATAAATATAACTTTAGAACTTTATATTAAAAACAACCACTCAGGCTCTGCCCACATTTAAAAAGTGACGCAAAAGTAACGTAATGCATTACTTACCATAAAAAGTTACTAAGTAACGTAATTAGTTCCTTTTTTAGTAAGTAACGCAATATTGTAATACATTACTTTTAAAAGTAATTTCCCCAACACTGGTTATATATGCTTATTGTTGTCATTTTCAAATAATTACATTTTGTATTTTTACACTGTATAATATTCTGTTTTATCAAATCCAATAAATCTCATCAGCGTGCATGTATTTTATTTTACATTTATTCCAAAATAATAAGAAAAGACAAAAATATTTTATTTACTTGAATAACTTTCTACATACTATTGAATTTTACACTTTTTAATGTCATATTTTGTAATACTTGCGTTTATTTTTATATTTTTATCTATATTTGTAATATCTATCGTTTTCTAATCCATTTTACTTTTTTTAAAAACACTGTGTATATAGAGGGTTTCATCGGGTGTATGCTCCTGGACTTCCGGTTAACTTCCGGTCTGTGTTTGTATATCATCTGGTTAGTGCTGCCACCTACAAACGCAGATAATAATGAAGTTGGTTTCAGGTTATTGTGCTGTGGAATGTGTTTCCTATACATTTATTTATTTGTGGCGACATGCCACCACTATATCAAAACGGACCGATTTTCCAAAAGCCTTCATTGACTAAACATGAGCATCTAATGTAGGTTTAAAAATCAAACCGAGGCGTGGGTGTTTTTATATCACTGTGTTTCTGAAGGAAGACAGCGTTTGTAAGCTCAGAGCTGCTTTGTCTACTGCCGTTACCTTGAGTTTCTCATACTTAAAGCACCTCCTGCTGGCAGAAAAGGAGTTTGCATTTTTGAAAAATCCTTTTCTTCTTTTCTGTTCGCAGCAAACATATTTAACTTGTTATCAAAAATATAATCTTCTGTTATTGATTCTATTGGGATGTCTACCTGTGATTTTGTAAGTTCTCTTACTTAGAAATCATGGAGGGGTCCACAATTTTCAGCATAGGTGCATTCCCACTGTGAGAGACAGAATCTAAAAAAAAATGTCCGGAAATCACATTGTATGATTTCTTTTAACAATTTATTTGGGAATTACTGGGTCAAATAAGTATTTCATCACTTGAGTCAATTTTTTTTTTATATTTGGTACAGAAGCCTTTGTTAACAATTACAGAGGTCAAACAGTTTGTGTAGTTCTTCACCAGGTTTGCACACACTGCAGGAGGGATTTTGGCCCACTCCTCCATACAGATGTTCTCTAGATCTGTCAGGTTCCTGGGCAGACACAATTTTCATCTGCTCAAGCTGAACTTTACTTTAATTTTGTGCTACAGCAAGGTACTGTATCTCTGGCTAAAAGTAAGGTTATACAATTTTTTTTGTGTAAAGTGTTTTAAATTATCATTATCCATTCCTTATTCTGTTTTTTAATTATCAAATACTGAGTAACAAAAATGCTTTCTGCGTTCATTAACAAGCTTTCAATGCTTGACTGTGATCATAATGTAAAACCTGATACTTATCTAGCTAAAATGATCTATACCTTGACAAAAACTAGTCTTTTAGAATGTCTAGATATAGATATAAATGCAAAACCTAAAAAAATGAAGAAATTACATCTGAAGAACAATTGGAATCCAATATTTATAGGGTGCTTATACAAGAGGCTACACAACATAGATATTGCATAGTATCATAAAATTCCCTCAAAATCATGAATAATAATAAAAATATATCATTTTCAGGTCACTTTTGACCACAAAGAGGAAGTGGGTGTGCCTCCTAAACGAAGAGGGCCAGAGGGTTAATATTTCACATATGCATCAAATGTTCAGCCAATGGTCCATGGCCATGAATTGATTAAAAACATCTTAGGACAAGGTTTTCACAGTGACAGCGGTCATTGTACAGCAGCAACTATGTTTGTTTGTTGGACTGAGAAACACTAACTAATCGTGTCAAGGGCTGTATACATTGTTAGCAGGAAAACAAGCATCTACACATGTCTTCTACAGACCTATATACTGTATGGTAAAAAATTGCCTCATCCGAAGTGGGAGCATAAACTTCACTGTGCCTCTGCTCACATTATCAATTAGTTGCTTGGCAACATGTGTGGTTAGTCTGTCCATTTTTAGAGGTAGGCTTCTGTCTTTATCTACTCCTTTATCAAAAGAGACTTACAGCCAACGTGAATAAAATCACACCCATTTAAAGACATCACTGAACAATTCAAAATAAGTTGGCTTTAAAGCAGTCATTTTAATCTAAGTAATGCTTCACTGAAACCTGACGGCACCAGCTGGAGCCAGAAACAAATGCTGGGATAAGCAGGACATCTCTGTATTAATAGTTAGCCATGTTAGCTATCATTGATGTTTGGTGTAATTAACTTGTGTGTAACGGCAAGTTTTACCCAAGTGCAACAATAATACTCATCAAAATGGTTATACTTGTATAGATAAGGATATTTGAGTATACTTTAAAAACCTTTGTTCCTTTATTGCAGAAGCTGCAGGAGTCACCTTGGTCTTTCCAGGAGGTGCCCACCCCCCCGAGCACACATCAATCTATCTATGTATCAAAGCTCACAGCAGCTGCAGACTGACAACTCAGAGACTGTCTTCAGACCGCAAGCCAGTATATGTCAACGAGAAGAGAACGAGAGAGAGAGAGAGAGAGAAATTTATAACCGTGCCTTAATGAGGAGTTATCTTTCTTCTATGCATACATAAAGGCAAAGTTTCAACACTTGGATAGGAGAAAGGATGACATGTAAACTAGAAAAAAAAAAAAAGTACAGTCAGACAGTCATTATTGCTAAATAAATCTTGTCAGCGAGGGTTTCTTTTTGCATAAGGTACAGTAGAATCTACATTATCCTGCTTACACAGCTAGCCTACTCGTTAAATAAATATATGAAAAAATAAAATATCTTGAAATTATATATTAGACGTGTTCGCTTATAAGCTACCCTCTGTGTCTTTTGGATCTTGTGCAGTGAATGGGTGCCAAACATCTGATAAAAACCTCACAATATGACTCTAGTACATCATTTAATGTCACAAACAAATACATCCAACTCAGTCTCACAGCAATTCGTACATAATGACCTACACCTAACCCCGCCCCTAAAACTACCCGTCACTGGGGTTTAGACAAATCGCACAAAATCGCAGAAAAGTGCAAAAAGTAAGGTCGTAGGAATATGTATGAATTGGCATGATTTTGCCACCTCATATAAATATGTATGAATTGGTCATTAGACTGTGTTGATACAGTACATCACGTCCATAAACTAATAATGCATTTCTAGTGAAAAAGTCTATCCCCTGATTGTCCTCGAACATCAAAATATACGAACATAACTGTATTCACTTGTAAACAATATTTGATCTGTACATGTTTATTTTTTCATTCAGGAGAAAGCAATATTATGCATAGAGAACATAACATTATACCCAGAAGTGATGGTTTAAAGGTAAAAACTTATTATTGATTAAAAAAATCTAAATTAAACATTTCTTTCTTATAAAAATATGCAGCTTTTCACTTCACATGTCCATATACTAATGGACTGATATAGATTGTCCATCATATCATGTTTATCAGCGGTTTCATTATTGAGCGAGTGATGTAAAGCTCAGTTTCTTCATACAGTATCTGTTCCAGAGAAACTCTTCTTGGATGGCCCGATGGTGTCTAAATTAATTTTTTGGTGTGGACTATTCCTTTAAAACCCTTGGAGGTATTGACTGAGATAATAGATGGCATCAGTTTGTGTTTGTATGAAACAAGAGGAAGTGAGATGTTTGCGCAGTGAGATGAAGGACATGTAATAGTGCCGGTTTCAGTTACTCAGATCAGTGTTCATATGAACAACTGTGATATCAGTGACTGATAATTATAATGAAGTATTACATTGAGCTGTGAACTAATAGCTCCAATCAAAAGAAATAGTGAATTAACAAAAGAATAAAAGCTGTAAAGCCACTTGTCATAGAAAGCTCATGCAGAAATTACTTTCAAATTAGCTTCCTTTGGTCAATGTTTTGAATCCACAGGCACTCAACACATGCACAGTAAAAAGTTTGGTTCTTTTCCAAAGCGATATTTGCCTTTCTTCTCATTTAAATGAAATTAGTGTGATTTCTAATCCTCTTACAGAAGCACGTCAAAGAAGTTGTCTGTTGTTGATGTCTAAAGTCATTTGTTGTTATGTCGTCTTTTCCCTGTTCTCTGTGTTTTTCTGTTTGTAAAATTATGACCTACTTTGTGGTCAAAGTAATTAGTGCCACAAAATGTCTATGAAAGCTTATTTCCACCAAAATAAAAATTATGAACCTATCGGTGCAAAATTTAAGTTGTTCGGATTCCACATGGGCTGTTTTACCAATGTTTTTATACATTTCTGGATCTGGGATCATTTCAGTTGTGTTAATGTCTATGTAGGGTCAGATTGCTCTCTGATGTCATCAAAAATATCTTCATTTGTGTCCCGAAGATGAACGAAAGTCATGTTAGAAATAAAACACACACAGGCAACAAAAAACAAACTGAATCGCGTTTGACTTTCCCATCATAATTCAGAGGAAAAAACACAGAATTGTGAGATGTAAACTTGGAATTGTGAGAATTGCAAGAAAAAAGTCTGAATTGTGAGATAAACAGGTGCAATTACTTTATTTTGTCTCTTATTCTATCAGTTTTCTTCCATATGGCTGAACGTACAGTGAAAAATCTGTCTATATGTGCATTTTATGCTGATGAGGACATTTTCAGCATGTCACATGTACTGTAGGCATGGTGTATGTGTAAAACTTAAGTGAATTTTCAGTCATTATTTAAGTTGTTCTACTGAGAGTCTTTGGGCCATGTTCTCTTTTTACAAAGAAAGAGACTTTCATCCTTATATTGTAGAAGATAAAAGTCTGATGGTGTACTAAATCAAAGATCTCTTCTTTGACACCTGTTTGATTCCCGGAGCAGTGCTGAGGTTGCACAGGTGCGAGCGCAGGACATTTGCTTCCCTCAACAGGTTATCACTAATAGCCTGGTTGCCTTTGATTATGCTTCATGTTGTCGTGGCTTCAGAAAAGCACAAAAGGGATTTTGAATAAAAAGAGAGAGTGAATAAAGGAGTGAGAAAAACAGGGAGAAAGAGGCCACCCCACGCTGAGACACTGACCCAGCAGGCTGCATTGTGCTTTGCCTGAATCCTGTGAACACATTAACTCTAGGCACGTTTGTGTCTGGCATCTGGCCACAGCTGCTGCCTGCTAGAGCTCTGAATGAAAGGTGTTCCCATCAGGAGCGGGACGCCAGACACATGCACACGCAGGCACACAACACACCCACGCACACACACACACACACACACACACACACACACACAAACAGAACATTTACGAAGAGACATTATTCATGAGCTGGAATAGCTCACCAGTCATTACTCAGACAGGAGCTGTCTCAATAAAGGCAAATAAGCCTTGCTGATTTATTTTGGACACTTAGGCACATCAAACATGGAGGCGGCAGGGAAGCCAAAGATAATGGACTTTCTGCTCGTGGAACATTTGGCAATAAATCCATTTTCATATCTTCATCTCTGTGCTCTCCCAGTAAAGCTTTGTATGTGGTACAGTATGCTGTATTTAACTTAATCCATGTAGTATTGTTGAACCCATCAGCACCCAAGAAAGCATTACTAAGAATACAAATTTTAGATTTTTTTTTTTTTTTTTTTTATGGGCATAGTGAACACAAACAAGATTTAAGCCTCTGTCAGAAATTTGTGTCCTGTGAAATGAGCCAACTGTAAAATATATCAGCCATGACTAAATAGAAAATGTAGTGATGAATAAACTAGATCTGGATCTGGATAAGAGCAGTGACTCACAGCGGACAAATAAACATTTTTGTCATATGTAGTTGCTCATCATTTGCTCTTTTCTCCTCCTTCAAATCTGTCATTCCCTCTTTTTCTCACTATGTTTTGAATGATGTATTCATAAATTATTTTTGGCTGTTTGTGACAACTTTGTCACATGCATGCTTAGTAAGTACATAATTAACTACCTTATACCATTGTCCCATGCATGCTTTACCATTCAAAAATCTTAGGTCAGTAATTTGTATTATTATTTTTTTTAATTAATATTTTTATATAGCAGTAATGCAGCAAATTGATTTAAAGCAAAAATAAAAACATGTATAAAATGATTAATGATTTCTATTTTAAATAAATGCTTTTGAACTTTATATTAATAAAAATGCCCTGATAAATATTGAGAAATATTATTCAATAATTGGCAAGTTACTTTGTTCCCTTTTTGTTCCGCTAACTAAAAATAGTTTCAAGAGAAGCCACAGAATGAACTGAGTGTTTCATTACTGACTGAAGCAGTGTTGATTCCAATCACTTGCACATAAAGACAGTCATTTGTCTCCATTTACTGGCATAAACATATAACCGGAGAGACAAAAGATTATGAATATAGTCAAGACTGAAAGGGTTGCAGTACTTTAAGCTGTTTATTATATACAGATTTCTCTCTCTCTCTATATATATATATTAAGCACAATTAACTTTCAGCACATTTATTATTAAATTGTGACTTTATGCATTATGCATTCTATTCAGTATGTTAGGCATATATGCCTTATATGGATTGATCTCATTGGCTCAAGGAGAAAGACTTCTGAAAGTTGAATCTTTGAGGACACTGACAATAAGTTTTATAAAGTGATCATCAAGTACCTTTGAAGTTGAATGAATAATTCAATGAAGGTATTTCAAGGCAATCATTCACAAGTAGCTGTCAGGATCTTTTGATGTGACATCTTTCTGTATTAAACATTATTCTTTCTCTGATGTTCCTTATAGGGTATTGAGGCAAATCAAGAAGATAACTGATTTTTTTTTCTTTTTCTTTTTCTGTGAGCAACAACATTTGTCTACTGATCAGTCCTTTTTAACAAGAGTTGCACTTTTTTGTGGTGGCTAAAGAAAAATAAAACAGCTCGTATACTAATCACAAAAACAAAAGGTGTTAATGAAAATTATGAAACCCAAACAAAATATCAAATAAGGAGTCTTAATAAGCACTTATGTGAGCAAATCTAAACTAACTTTTTTGTCAGTTTTTCTATTTTCTGGTCATAGGCCTAAGTGTTGCTTGTTTTGTCCACTATGTAATTTAAAATGGTCTGTTTTAAATCTGTTTACACTCAAAATATTAAAAAGCCATGAATTCCTTTTTTTTCATCTTTACGAGTGGTCCATCTCTTGCAAATTATTTTCTTTGAAACGGTTTCATGTGGCACACGCGCCTAGACCTAAGATAACTTCCGGTCTGTGTTTTATCAGTCTCTGGTTAGTGTCGCCGGCTACAACCACGTAATGCACGTTTAAAAATCAAACCGAGGCATGAGTGTTTTTGTATTGCTATATTTTTGAAGGAAGACTGTCTTTAGAAAATGTCATTTTCATTTCATCTTGCATATATAAGGCAGCGTTTGCAAGCTCACAGCTGCTTTGTCTACAGCCGTTACCTGGGAAACCTCTCATTTCTTGTAACTAAAGCACCTCCTGCTGGCAGAGAATGAGTTTGCTTTTTTTTTTTTTAAAACGCAGTGAACATATTTTGCTAGTTATCAAAACATAATCTACTCTAGAAAGGACCTAGCTGTTATCGATTCTATTAGGATGTTTACCGGAAGTTAGGCTTCAAAAGCACACATGCGCAATAACGTTTGTTTATGTTGCCGTTGAAACCGTCAGATCTTTCACAGTTCATCAGAGACAAATTTTATACAGTAGGCTATAATAATGCACTGTGATCATTTCAAAACCACAGTAGGCTACTCTATTTTCGAGGCTAATAATAAAAATAATGTAAAATAAACACAACACATTTTTATAAAACAAAGCCAAAAAGTCTTAACATGGCACAAGTAGGCTATTTTGTTTATTCATGATTAATATGATTATTTGCACAGGCAATATTGCATTTAACACTTTAGAATAACATTTCCCTTTGCAAATCAGTGCTCTTTTTTTTTTTGACTGAAGGATGAGATGACCTCAATCTTTTCAAATTCAATTACACCATAAATTAGGCTACCCATCAAATGGCAGAAAGGCAAAAGAGAACTACAGTAAAAACTGATGCAATGCCAGGTCCTTGAATGTCCCTCTGCAATTCCATTAATTTAATTACTACTAGTACAGTTTATATTCAGAGTAGCTGTGCACAGGCTACTGTACTGACTCCTGATTGATGAATCGTCAAAGCACTGACCCTTCTTCAGGAAAATATGTGGTTGTTTTCAGACGTCAGCCATCATGTTTTCAGTCATTCATTTACTGCTTAGGCATTTAAAAAATATAAATTGATGTTTACTGGAGCGAATATCCATCTGTATACGAATTGAAATTATTAGCTAATTATTAGCTCCTGTCAACCCTATTGGCAAAGGGCATCTCAGGGACCGCACTCCAGTAGTTTGAGTCTTACCTCTCAAATAGTTCCTTCAAGGTATTCTGGAGGTCCAAGTAGCAACATCTAGCTACTGGGGTGCCTCTGGGATCTGTTCTTGGACCACTTTTTTTGTCTATGATGTCTATGGCATCATTCTGTGATTCAGAAACATGTTTTTTGATATCACTGCTATACTAATGACACTCAACTCTACTTCTAATTCCAACCTGATGATCCGATGATAGCTACTCACATCTCAGCTTGTCTGATTCATGTTGCGCTATCGTAACTTTGTTTGTTCCGTTTGTTGGAGAATCACAAAACAGCAACCTGCAATCAATCAATTGTGCGATTTGGGGCAGGACTATCAGTTTGTCCAATGGGAGACAAGGTAGGCCCGAAACTTATTTGAAAGTTATTCCGCAACTTGATTTGATGATGCTAGTGGAACAGAAACAACATGCTTCACCATATAACAAGACTAGCCGTATGTTTTCCACCCACAGCCCTTGACAAAAAATCATTCAAAATGTGTACTACTTAAACTTTTTGGATTTCTGCAGTTCATTGTAATCATGTCCTGAGTCTAAACAGAAAACAACAAAAGCTCTTTCTTCAGAATCTTTATGAGCTATATTTTATGCTTTGTGCACTAATATTTTTATCCCAAAAAGTAATTTCCTATTTCAGACCATTAGTTCAGGGTCACTAAATACATGGCTGTTAACATCCAAGGCACTACACATGTAGGTGCTCGTAATCGTGTGTTGCTCATCAGGTGAATTATCACAGCGAGTTTCTGCTCCAGCAGCTGAATAATAACTTCTGCATGAGCTCTTCACCTATAGCACCATGGCAACATCAGCTATTAAAAAAACTCCAAATCTCTATTCTAGATTACAGCATCATTCTGTGAACTCGAAACTACGATTTGGTAGAACATCAAGACTTGCTTCCAAAACCAAACATGCTTTACATCCAATGGCATTGGAGTGGTTTTGAACCGAAATGATACATTTTTGTTAGTTTGAGCAAAACTGAAACAAAGTAGATTATCTACTTGAAATGTAATCGATCATTTATTCCAAGTTTTACATAAATTATAATTATGTTACACAGACGTGTAAGTTCGGAGTCTATTGTCATATATTTGAAGGGTTTTCAGGGACACAGACAGAACCGTAAAAACAACGGAAGCATAAGAAAAAAATAAAGCAATCAGAACAAATCTTAAGCATTACAGAACCACAAAACCTGAACACATTTCAGCACAGAAACTTTAAATATGAAACGAAGAATGCAACAAGCCTTTGCACATACAGCACAAGATAAAAGCATGAATGAGGGAATCACACAGATGTGATTCATACAAACAGTAAACAATTATCAATTTTAATACAATACTGTCCAGTATCGATGAAAAGCACCTCAAAATAGTTGTTTCTGCTTTTGATCTAGAAGGGTTAATAATAGCAATCACAAAATAAACGTTTAACAAATAGTCTTTTTTTTATTTTAAAATTCCCTGCCTCAAATATATAAACTTGATTTTCTAACCAAGGCTCTGTATGTACAGGGTTGAACATCTTTGAATTGGATACGTCTTTTAAGAGATTGAGGTATAGTGTCAAGAAAATCAATCTGACATCAAGTACTTTTCATCAAGTTTCTTTAGTATTGTAGAGTCACTGATTACCACAGCATCTTTGCTACCACTTGAGAAAAAAAAAAAAAAACTAGTGGAAGACCAATAATCCTTCACTAAGTTAGACATGCCCATATATTAGTGGACAAAAAAGGAAACTTCAAGTGCTTAAATTGGTCAATATTTACAAAAATGGATACTTTATAATTACAAATTTTGGATGGTTTGAAATGCTTGTTTTATTTTATAGTTGGCAGGGACACTTGATTGATTGACATCTTGTGAAGAAATCTGTTGCACTGTTGGTTTTCAAACAACAATATCAACAACAAAATTCTAAAGAAAACACTCTTGATAGTTACCAATATTTCATCAAAACAATTTTGATGCACATGCAAGATTTAAAGGCAATCATTAAAGAACAGTATTGTACAAAATAATAATTACATTTTTACCAAAAAAAATGCACTTTCAATAGCACCTTAAGTGTTTGGGTGTTTACTACAAGAGCACACCACTGCGGTTGTCTTGCTCTGAGCAGCACCTGGAGAAGGATCTGTACTGGATACAGAAACGGGACTGGGAATTAATTGGATCGGGGCTTGGGGAAGGACTGGGATCAGGAGTAAATGGTGCTGGGGTTAAGGTTGGAATTGGACAAAAAAAAAAAAAAACAAGGCTTAAGAGTTCAAGTGGAGGAAAAAATAAAAAAACAAGTTTGGAAAAGGCTCCTACAGGCTCTAGAGTGGTGAGATGGTAAAGGAATGGGTCCTCCTCCTCCTCCTGAAAGTGCGCCACTGTCCACCAGGTAGTTTGTGTCCTCTTTCTGGTTCATTCCACTTGCAGGCTTCAGTCGTTTCGATGAATATTCCATTTCCGATTACACAGTGCGGGTGCTGGTGTGTGTTTTTCTGGCGCAAAGGAGGGGGTGGGCAGGGGGGGTCTCTTGGCTGGCCACACTCCTTGACCTTTGCCATAAAGATAAGAGTGGGGTGTCCTTTAGCCGAGGAAGCAGACAGGGCCTACCTCAAAGCCAAACCTTTGACTGGATTCCCCAAAGTCATTCAACATGACATCGATGATAGGCACCTGGTCGATGCGAGGAGTATTAATTTCCATCACAGACTTAGAATATCCCTGCTTTAGCTGAAAGAGAAAGAGATGAATTGTGTTATAAATGGTTGAAGCAGAATTATACTATTTGATTGGACAAGTCTTTATAGTTTTTATGACATATAAATGATTAAATATTAATAAATACTATAATAGTACATACAGTAAATAGTGCTAAATTAACACTGATTCACTTTTGTATGTTTTACAGTGCTGCAGACCAGAATATGAGAAATAAAGGGAAGAGAGTATTCAATACAAACATTATAATTGCTGTGATAATGTGATGTTGTATAATTAATACATACAGTATGAATACACAAAATCTGACCCTGAACCACAAAACATAAGTCATAAGTTGCATGGGTATATACTGTATGTGACCCTGGACAACAAAACCAGTCATAAGTGTTAATTTTCTGAAATTGAGCTTTACACATGATCTGAAAGCTGAATAAATAAGCTTCCCATTGATATATGGTTTGTTAGGATAGGGCAATATTTGACCGAAATACAACTATATGAAAATCTGGAATCTGAGGGTACAGAAAAGTCTAAATGCCGAGAAAATCATTTTTTCAAGTTGTTCAAATGATGATCTTTGCAATGCATATTACTAATCAAAAATTAAGTTTTAATATATTTACAGTAAGCAATTTACTAAATGTCTTCATGGAACATGATCTTTACTTAGTTTAAGGATTTTTGACAAAAAAGAAAATCAGTAATTTTTACCCATACAATGTATTTTTGGATAATTTTTGTAATAGTAATATGCATTGCCAAGAACTACATTTGAGCAGTTTTAAAGGGAATTTTCTAAATTTTCTCAAACTTTGTTAAAATCTTTTTTGTATAAATATATTTCAATTCATTTAGGGAAAATAGTATACACAATATCTGCTAATTGTGATATCAGATCATCCCTAATATATCCAGTATAACCAGCAAACTGAGCAAAAGCACTCTCACCGAGCAGCCATCTGAAAGAGCTTTGATGAAGGGGTTGTTGTCATAGGACATTTCCTCATCATTAGAGCCCAGGAAGCGCAGCGCCTTGTCGTAGTTGTCAGCCTTGGCATCATACCAGGCCACAGACTGATGGCATATGTATGTGAAGTTCTGCCGGGCAGAAGAGCTGAGCAACTTGAGGAACGTCATCTGGACCGAGGTTATTGAGCTCTCCTCAACATCCACATAAGACAACTGAAACAGGGAATACACGGATCATCTGGCTTAACTTTCAAAAACTTTTCAAAGCATTGCAGGGATGGGAATCATTAGGAATTAAACGGTTCTTGTTTCTTGTTCTTGTTTACAATTCTTTTAGTACTTTTGAGAAAGAACATTTTAATAATTAGTCTGCACATAAAAATACTAAGACTGCTTTAGTAAGCAATTTAAACTGACAACATAAATACAAAACTAATTTTAGTCTTAAACTAAGACTAATTCATTTGCTAACTGAAGCACTGTAAAGTTACGACTGGTAGAAGAATCCAGACATTAAAGGAAAAAAATGATCAATTTCCTTTTTTTTTCATCCATAACCTGAAACATTCCTAAAAAGAAACATTTCCCCCCACTAAACTAACGCCACTTTTCAAGCAATAGAGACATTCATGACCAAATTGCTGAGCTATGATTCAAAGTTTATGAAATTTATAACGCAAGAGAAAAATGGACACTTACAATTTTTCCACGCTTAAATTCACTGAACCAAGATCCTGGGGACTCCTTTGGCCAGTTTGATATTCTAACCTGGAACAAATGGAAACTGTGATCAAATAAATTCCCTAAGATAATAGAGTTCTTTATTTTTGATTTATATTACTACCAATCATAAGATTTAGCAGAGACGAGTTCTTCTCACCCCTGAGGATTTCTTATCAGGATAAATGCAAGTTTCTCCCCCTGCTGTGAAGTTACAGTACACTTTGAAGGCATCTCCCATGCATCCCATATTTGGATCAATCCAGTAATGTCCTGCAGTCAAAAACATGTATGTTAAAATTCTCTTTTTTTACTCTCCGGATCTCTCTTTTTTGTTTTATCTTTAATTTTTAACACTTGTTTACCTCAGACAGACTCTTAACTCCCTCATTTATGCTAAAGTACTGTAAGTTTCTCTCACCATCAGGGAAGTCTGCTTGGCTGAGCTGCAGGTCTTTGCAGGTTCTGGCTGGGTTATCCTGGGTTCCCAGTGGGAACTTCATGCGTTCAATGTCCTGCTTGAGGGTGTTGAGGGATCCAAACACATCTTCCATTCCCTCCATACCATAATCAGTCATTCCCGCTGCTTCATCATCCTGCATGTCAGGTGACCTCCGTGCTTTTTTACTTGTCATGAAAGGGAGGGGCTGAATGATGTCACCAGCTGGGCCCTAGTGACAGAAAAAAACAAAATAAATCACTGACAATTCTGTAGGGTCAGCTTCAATCCCATTGGAGACATAAGCATGTCAATTTGATTTTCAGCACAGCTCTCAATACAATCTGATTTATTTTCATGGAATTTAGTATTTTTCTTACAGGAGGACCTGGTGGTCCAATCAGGCCAGGCTCTCCCTTTTGGCCAGCTGGACCCTGGGGAAACAGAAAACACGCTTTATTTAAACCGGAACAAAAACGATCCACCTCAATAACCATATGCAATAGAAAAGTTCATCACTTACAGATGATCCTTTGGATCCTTTCTGTCCTTGTGTTCCCTGAAGATAGAGACAATGAGGAAGTCAATTAAGCAAATATTAGGGCGGTTAAATGTTATGTTTACATGCACAATGCATTAACTCAACTGTCACGATCAGAATAATATTCCTGAAATCTGCATTGATTCAATCTAAACTTTGGGTCATGGCGGGGGGGGGGGCCTGTATGTAAAGACATTACTGTCCAAAATATTTAAAACTCTGTGGAATAAATGGCAAGAGTGCGTGAGCATCTTAATGATAACATTCTGAGGAATATTCCTAATAGCTGTAGAGCATATACATGTCTTTTCAGAAAAAAAAAGAGGTTTGACCAGTTAAAAAAAAAATACATACAGGAATTCCAGGAGGACCTGGGGGACCAAGGGGACCAGAAGTACCAACGGGACCCTGTAGTTAATAAAACAATTCATATTTTTTAGGCAAAAACAAAACATATTCTTAAATAACAGCATCTACAGTATGAGGGGCAGACAAAAGCACACCCAGATCTTGAAGTGACTCAGGTGCATGTAAAGAGCACATATCACTCACAGCATCACCCTTGCCTCCACCAAGTCCCTGAGGTCCTTGCAATCCTCGGTCACCCTTCTCTCCTGGCTCACCGGGAGGACCGATCAGACCAATCAGACCTGGATGCCCCTGAATGAGTGAAGGGAAGCTTTATTACTAAGTCACAGATTTTATAGCAATGTACTGTATATGCCTATAACAAACAATACACTAAATACAAGTTATTGTATATATATTATATAAATCTTATCAAAGGCAAATAATCTGAGAGGTGCTCATGTGTTTTAGTTTTCCATTGAACACCTAATATTTACAGCTACTGTACTTGGCTCTCCAGAATATTAATACTTCACATCTCAGCAGCTCTCTTCTCATAAAACAGATTTACAGATGTATACTGCATTGATTATGCATCGCAGGCAGAGTAACAGTTTAATCACTGTCTGACATTGTATTTAATCTACAGCAATAAGAGCTTGTTTATACCTTGACATTACGTGAAATAGAGATAACAGTGTGGCCTGTTGCTCTCATCTTAAACTTTCAACTGTGCTCAGCATTATTGTAAATATACAAAGATAGTTTTAGGAAAGGAGATATTTTTTAAGGTGAAGAACCTGTTTGCAGATGATTTTGCCATATAACATGTATATAATGAATGTTTGAATGTCTCACAGAGGCAAGATTTAATTGATCAGAAATACAATACAGAAAACAATATTGTGAAATATTACTGAAGTTAAAATTTTAAAAAGAACTGATTTTAATGTATCTATATGATGGCAAAGCTGAATTATATTCTGTGTATGTATATAAACCTCAGATTTTTTGGTAATATATATATATATAAAATTATACTATAAAACTACTGACATGTTTCTGTTTGCAGTATTCTTATTTTTGTGCTTTAGAAAAGTACTAGTTAAACATACCTTCTCACCCTTAGTACCAGGGTCACCTTTCAAGCCAGGAAGACCAGGAGGACCCTAGAATTCATCAAGACACATAAATGTCACAGTCTTTACTCAAAGACCACACTGATTGACATTCATTAGTCTAAATGAACTACATAATGGTGCCTGATTGTATATTCTTACCAATGGTCCTGGAGGACCGTCTTGGCCAGCAGCTCCAGGAAGTCCCTGCTCACCCTGAGAGAGCAGAAAGAAACCAGAGGCCCATTAATACATACTTTTTATTGCAAAAATGAATGCACGGCACATATACTCAAATCTACCGGCTAGACAAGGAGAGTGATTCAACTTGAAAAGCTTAATTATTCAAATTAAGAGATTCTTGTGTACTATTCTGTTCAGTTAATATAATTCACCAGTGATTTAAACTTTATCAGTTTCCAAATGCATACCACAGGCCCCGGGATGCCACGTAAGCCCTCAGCTCCAGATTTTCCAGGAGGCCCCTGGGGGCCCACAGGTCCAGTTTTGCCTGCTGGTCCTTCAGCACCGGCCTCACCCTGTGTGATGAAAGTAGAATTAAGAAACAAGATACATAAACACCCTGACAGTGCGAACGGGAAGTGACATATAATAGCTACTTACTAAACTGAAAAAAAAAAGGAAAATAAAATTGATTTGATAAAATAAGTTGTTAAAGGACATGCCAAGTGTCCTAAAAACATCTATGATTTCCATGTAAATGTGATAAGATGAATTAGATCAACAAATCATCTTGAAGAACAAAAGCTTTTAGGGAGGAAAATATAGATTGCCTGTCACTTCCTGTGATTAAACCTGTAGTATAAGCTTAACTTCTTGTGGCATCCAATTAGGCTTTCTCATGCTCAGATCTTTCAATGAGGATTTGAAAAGTCAGGACCACTAAGTGTTGTGAGAGATTGGACTCGACAGACAAAAGCATGGGCAAGATAACAAATCAAGCTTTGAGGAGGACAAACGATTTACGCTGCAATACAAACGACAATCATGTTGTTTGGTTGTTCGGGTGCTTGCTTAAATAACAAAAACTCTCTTACCTTTGCACCCTTCTCTCCTTGTCTGCCCTCTGTACCAGCTGGGCCAGCAGGACCCTTGAAAAGACAGAAACACAGCTCAAAACCTTCTGCAGAAGATATCTATAAAGAGCCATCAACAATAAAATCACTGCATCCAAATCTACCATAGAAACAAAGTAGAGTACTTTCTTTTTGTATCAACACGATCCCATATTTTTGTTATAAAATATACTCCGGAAACCACATGTAAACACTTTAATACCTCTTATGCCTGTTATGACGTCTATGATTCAGATGATCTGCTATTGTTAATGCACTAACATTTGCTAATGGAGTAACATAATTGAAGATACTTCAAAACAAGCCTTATTTTTATACAAAATATTGATTCTGAAGTAAATAGATCATGTTTTCAGAATGTTTTTGAATGATATTTTGGAAAAGACAATACTAATTAAGACTATTAATACCAAGGGCTAATGGCTTGGGCAGGCCTCCAGGTGTTTAGCATTACTGACCACACATTTGAGAACACTATTAATATGATTATTCATACAAAAAAGTAACTCGCGAAAGACTTAATGTAGGTATTGTTTTCTCAGCATGAGAATGAGCACAATGCAGGTTGTAAAATAGGTTTCCCAGAAGTCCATGATCAATACGGGTGTGCGAATTTAGATTCAAGACACACAGAAGGCCGAGGACTCAGCTCCATGCACAGACACACTTAAAGTTGTAAGTAAGGCGGGTGAAAATGGAAAGCCCTGAAATGCATTTTTATTGCTACTAACAGCTCTGCCGATATGAGAAAATTACATTTTTTCAGACCAAAAGCCTGACTTGTTCATATATTGAAAACAATCTTAATTTCTTTCCTGACATATATATGGCAATAAAACCCACTGAAATGAAATTCTCTCTGACGTTAAGAGTCTGCGACTGAAAATGAAAATTTTACTGTGTTAAATGCATCAGAAGATGTGTTAGAGTTCAAGTGTAATCAATTTGAAGCCATGTATTGTGGATGGCACCGAAGCTGACAATGATAACTTCATTTCCTCTCGGTTATCACTTTGCCGTTATAGTGCTGTCATTCAACCCATTTTTGGTCAATACTCTATAATAGAACTGTCTAAATGTCAGTCTCATCTCAACTGTGAAGTGCATTTTTTCCCCCCCAAAAAATATTTTACATTATGCTGAGATTTCACAGGAGTGCCTTTTCCCAAGAAAAAGCGTGCACTCTTTACTTACTTGGGAACAATTTAAAGAGGGAAAACCCAATAAAATCCTGACCGTGATCTCCTTTTATTGTTTGTGCAGTTCGGATCTGTTAAAAATAAATATGACCCATATAATATAGGCTACTTTTAGCATGAATTTACAAGCAAAGCTTATAAACCTATTTGAAAATGTTGGTCTCAGCATATTATAGAAGGAACAGCAAAAGGGGTAATGCGAACAAGTACATTTTTTTTACATTGTTTAAAGAATGAAAAGAGTTATACACCAAAGGTTTGGTACTTACAGTGGGTGTGTTCACTACTAACTCTCTACTAATGTTTACTAACTCTCAGAGTAAACTGTTAGGGTAGGTTTAGGGTTAGTAGAATAAGTTGACAAAGTTTCTTATGGTCAGTATGTTGAGTGTTCGATGATATTAAGCAATACTCTAATGACTGCTAGATGACATTTAGTTACTTACTGTTAGCAATATGTCTAAAGCGGACTAGAAAAATAAAGAGTTAACTTTCATTTTTCAAGTTCAACAGTGTCTCATCAGTGTCCCAATTTGTACGAGGTGGCTATTTTGTATGACCTCACTCATCCGATTTTGTATGATTTGTCTAAACCCCAGTGACGGGTAGGTTTATTTGCGGGGTTAGGTGTAGGTAATTTGTATAAATTCAAACGAAATATAAAATACGTACAATTAACAAAAATCGTATGAATTCGAGTGAGGTCGTACTAATTTGTACAAATTAACCACCTCGTAAAATATGTACAAATTGCCATGAGATCGGGCTATAATATATAAATATGAACTGTAATGGCTTACTGGCAAATTATTCACTAGAGTCTAGAGTCATTCTTTCATTAAATGCATCAAAAAGATCCATTATGGTTTGAGATTCAGTCTGAATCATTCACCCCGTTTACTCAAGCACTGAATCATTAGCTTGGATAAAACAATCCAGCAAACAGTCCTACAATGCTGATACATAAGTATGTGGTTCTTTCAGATGTACATGATAAATGCAAAAAAAAAAGAAAAAGAAAAATGTTTGTAACTATAGCAACAGTGGGATCTCTGCACATTTTCTTTTAGAATCACCATTAGTCCAAAACACATTGTCCGTTTCATGGCACATCATAAAATAAATGTTTTAAAAAATGTGTGCATTTCTAGATATAAACAGCTGTCCAACAACTGTCAGGCCTGTAGGCATAACACATCTGAAATAATAGATCACCACAACACACTTCACCTATTTTTCCATGCAGATACTGGGTACAGAGCATTTCAATTTGAAAGCGTATTATGTATTTGTTAAACATGCAAATCAAATACAAATAACTATGAATATAAAGGGTCCCTTCAAGTAGCTTAAAAGTACTTTTATAAGTAAATTGCAATATAACTTGTAACTTAAAATTAGTAGCTTGTCTGTAGTTTAACTGTTTATGAGTAGCTTCTAATTTGGAAAGCTTATTAAAGTATCTTTTCCAACACCTAACCAACTGAACAAAGTACTCACTCGCTTTCCAGGAGGTCCTGGAGGGCCAGCTTCACCAGACGGACCAGGTGGACCCTGGGGTATAAAAATTCAATGCATTACTAGCAAGCTTCATTATGTTTGAACATAAAATATGATTTTCAGTGAAAGTCGACCATCACTCACAGGCTGACCGGCCTCTCCATCATCTCCCTTGTCTCCGGGAAGGCCATCCAGTCCCTGTGTGAAACAGCAACATATTTCATTTCCATCAAGCATCATATTATAGTTTCCTTATGATATTTGTTTAATACGCTGGACGTTAAGCCTGTAACTAACGACTATTTTGACAACTTGTTGATTACTTATTTGATTGATCTCCTACACCTTACGCAATGTTTTCCCTTGAAAATGTGCAATGAACCCTGTAATATATGCTGAACACTGTGTGCAAAAAAGGCTGCTTGACTTTCATGATTTTCTATGATTTTTATATACAAAGTGCATTGGCCCCCTTGCTTTATTGCTCGCTTTAAAATGAATTTGTTCCCCACAGAACTAGTGATGCAAAGCAAATAAGCTTGTGTTTGAATGTCTCCATAGTGAACTTACACCTGCTCCGGGCTCACCAGGAGGACCTGGATCTCCAGGGAAGCCAATAGGACCCTAAATTGCAGAAGAAATGACGGATCAGTTCGGTTATCATATAGTATTATTTCAGGGAAGGGTGCTTTCTGGGATGTCACTGATGGAGACTTACTGGGTTTCCTTTGGGACCGTCATCTCCTGGGGGTCCTCTTGCACCAGCGGGTCCTGCAGCTCCAGGAGGGCCAGCTTCTCCTTTCTCTCCAAGCTCACCTTTGGGTCCCTATGGAAGACACAACAACAATCAACATCCTTTGAATTTGATATTAACTATAAAGTGTTGGCTATAAAGGCATTGTAATAGCTACTTATTGCTTAGTTTCTGAGTAACTGAATTTCTGAACTGAAATTCATTCTACTGCAACAAGTATTCGTTTTTTAAAACTAACTTTGAATGTTGCCTTAAACTACTAATGCAAGCAGAAATCTTTAGCCTCAAAAAGCATTGAGAGCAATAGACAAACATCAGCATTTAAGATGCTGATATCACATAAACAGGTTTGTGCAGCAGGCGGTGGTTGAAATAATGTCCCTGGGTGAAAAAGGATGATGATAGCAGCTACCATCTGGAATGCAAGTGATGTTCACCTCAGCATATATTTACTAGAGGACAATATTCACATGGATGTTCCAAAGCAGAGTGACGTCAAATTAATCCACAACAAAGCACTAGAGCAGCCTTCACCTGCCTGTGCTAATAACACACGGTACTCCAGATGGAAATGGAAGAGAAGAATTGTTGAATAAAGGTTTTTCTTTTGTGCACAAAACATATTTTTGTATATTCATACAATTTTGGTGGTATCACTGATGTCACATGGACTATTTCATCAATGTCCTCACTGTGTTTCTGGGCCTTGCACTTGGTAGTATCCTTGGAAGGACACGAGGGTGAGTAATTAATAACAACATTTTCATTTTTGTGTGAACTATACCTTTAGAGGTCAATAGCTTTGTGTGTTCCGAATTAAAAACAAGGATTTGTGTAATTATGCTCCTTGAATGTGAATAGATTAGCCTCAATTACATGCAGGTCAGACGCGTCTGGTAAAACACTCATAAAATCAGACTCAACAACACAAATAAACACTTACTCCTGGACCATGCTCTCCTGGTGGTCCTGGATTACCTGCCTCACCGGTCTCACCCTGAGGGAAAGAGATGAAGGGAAGTTCAGTTTTACCCAGTCTTAATTACACTTTAACATCTATACACATTCATTATAATAGCTACAATACATATTTATGCACATTCATGTTTCTATAGAGATTTATTCATGAAATACCCACCTTTTCACCATTTCCACCCATTGCACCGATACCTCCGGGAGGGCCAGGAGCACCCTGTCAATCAAATAACAACACTGCTGATTGAAATCTTTCTGATGGGAGTTTCTATAAAAATGACATTTACATCTGAGTAAAAATGTGTTTGCAAGGTGGCGAGATGAAAACCACTATTTTCTGTTTCAGATATTCACATGGCATCTTTAGGTTAGAATAAATTATATTTAGATTTTCAAGGATTTATTATAAAGACGGATTATTTTCCTCCCAATATGCAAACTAATTAATCAATATAAAAGTTATTTTTCATATTGAAACCGTTGAGAATACACAACAAAGTAAATTGATCCAGGTATGGCAGCCTGCCATACTAATCTTATTAATGTCAGTTACTGTTTACAATGCGTGGAATGGTGCACTGTGATTGGTTGAGCGAATGTATCGCATTCTGCTGAAAAGAAGAATGGTGTTTGTCCAAGTAATATATGGAGAAAACATGACAGAAAAACATGGCGGATGTTGCATTTTGCGTAAAATTTAAAATTGACCTTTTAATACAGACCACCACATACTGATTTATTTATTTTTCATTAAATGCTCTTTGGAACCAATCTTTTCAAATATTAGACAGTCAAACTCACATCTGCTCCACTAGGACCTTGAGGACCTCTGGGACCAGGAGGACCAGGTGGACCCTGTAAGAAGAAAAAAACAACAACAAATGCTTGTCAAACAATCAAGATGCTAAACTCTGGAAGATTCAATGTCATATCCAAAAGTTGGTGAATTATTCTGACCTACTTATTACAAGAATCTGCACATCATTTGTTTGAGACTAATTATGACAAATATATAGTAAACACTGCATTTCGACAACAAGGATGCTGCAAACTCACCATAGGGCCGACGTCTCCATTCTCTCCTTTCTCACCTGGTGGTCCTGGCAAACCCTAGAGGAAAACAGGCTTTACATATGAATCAGGCACAACTCCAGTTTACATAATAGTTGACCTATTCCAATTTTAAAAAATGCTAAAACCTTCAGCAACAAGAGAGGATGCGTTAATATTTTCTCTACCCCATGAAGAACATGACGATTTAGAATAACAATCAGTCTCGCAGTGTTGAATATTAATATTATACATTTACAGCTCTGAGCCATCGGGTAAACACTATTAATCAAATAACAATTTTTGGTAATTAGCAGTAGAAGGAACCTCATGGCAATTAACGCATTTGCATTTGGGTCCCTGCGAATGTGTCACACCCGGTGTCACTTTGCAAATATGAAACACTAGAAGAGGCAAAGCTTGGCAAGGAATTCATTTTCCAATATAATTGCGCTTGACTAAAGAGGTTTGAATGTTATTCAGATCATTATCACCAAACAATACCAAAAGACGTCTCTCTATTGTTCATAGTCAATATCAGTAATTACAAGGCTATTCTAGGTCATTGTATTCAGCAGACATGCTCTTTGGTCCCCATTAACGCGTATCTTACAGCTTATTGTTGTGATAAACGCTGTGTTACTATAAAAGGACAGAAGTGATATTTCTCGGCCATTTTGAGGGAAACAATTTCCCCAACTGCCAAAACAGCTTATATGTTATATTTACAGCAGGGTTTGAAAAGATAATGAAAAGTCTCCATTCTAATAAAGTACAATTACTTCTTATTAGCAAGTTATTCAAAACTTGAGAGGAAACAAATTAAGATTAATTTCTTTGGATCAAAAATCATTATCGCGGCGGATCAGTGAGAGGTACTAACAAGGAGACGCAGAACACAAACAATTATCACAGTTGGGATGAATCACTATTCCTATTACCTTTGATTGCCAGTCAATTGCTCTGAGTGACTGTAATATTGCTGTTTTGAGCAGCAGCCTCTGTTGCCATCACCCCCTCATTATTCACATAAAGGTGAAATGAAGGGGTTCATTTTTTTTGATGTTATAATATATGTGAACTAACCCTTTAAAATCTTTTACAAATTTTTGTGCATCCTTGGTAAATGAAAGTATTACTTTTTTACACTCATAAATAAATAAATTCTTCTAATGTAATTGGCAGTTTAAGTAAACAACTAAGTAAACAAGTTTCTATAAAAAAGTGGTTACCAAAATGTTTTATTGTCTCGAAAATGGCTCAACTAATGGGCTAAACTTGGGAAGTTGGAGTGGGACTCTTTGTCCAGCCAATGGCAGACAGGAAGTGTTCAAAGAATCCTTTTGAAAATCAATTTTTATTTTTGCAAATCCAATTGGTGGCACTATTGGCACAAGAAAGAAAAAAAAAATATATATATATATATATAATTCACCTTGAAAATATCAAGTAAACTGAAAGTGACTGAATCAGTCAAGTTTAAAACAACATAATTGAATCCAGATTTTAAAAATGGCTATAGCTATCCTTGCTCAATCATCCTACCTTAACAATATTAAAGTGGAGCTTCGTGTAAATTAAATAACATGCTTGCAGCAGATCCATAACAGGCATGTTTAGATCAGTGTAAATATGATAACTGTACCTGCAGTCCAACGGGACCAGGAAGACCTGGGAAACCACGGGCCCCCTCATCTCCCTTCTGCCCAAACATACCCTGCTGACCTCTGGGCCCAGACTCTCCATCACTTCCCTACAAAGGAAAAAAAAAAAAACAGATAAATGATAACACAAACTGACAGTTCACATCTGAATCTGATACAAACTCTAAACGTGATGGTGGAGAGGTACAGTACTACACTCTCTGCACATGCAAGTCAACTTGCTGACCCCAGAATGTCTTTCATACTCAAGTGTAAGGCGCAGACAAGCATGAAAATGAGATCTACCCCCTGAGACATCAAAAGTCAAGCTTGAAAAGACGTGTCATTCAGAGGAACGCCCAGGGGAATTATTGAGGGTGAGAATGCGCTGCCCTCATTTCTGACACTGCTTGCTCTACAGGGTCAGTGGAAGGGGAAAAGAGGGGTTCAGCACAGTTCAAACAAATGCAGAATAAAGATGAAGTTATTAAAAAACGTGGGGCTAATAGCACTGCCTGTTAGAAGAACATGTTTGATTGGCAGGTCACTGCAGGATATGATGGAGTGTTTGTATTATAGACTATGAAGGAATGTAGTATTGATGGAACTAAAGAACAGCCTTGACCATGATATAATATTATAGTAATAATAATAATACTTATACCATAACTCCATCCAGGACAGCCAGGAACCTTGGAGTTGTGATGGATGATCGGTTAAGCTTAACAAACCATATTGCTACTACGGCCCAGTCCTGCAGGTTTGCCTTATACAACATTAGGGAAAATAGACCCTTCCTAACAGAACAGTCATCACAACTCCTTGTCCAAGCTCATGTTCTCTCCAGATTGGACTATTGTAATGCTCTCTTGGAAGGCCTTCCTGCATGTACTATCAAGCCTCTGCAACTAATCCAGAATGCAGCAGCCAGAGTGATCTTCAACGAGCCCGAAGAAAGCCCACGTCACTCCTCTCTTCATCAGCTTGCACTGGCTGCCAATAGCCCCTCACATGAAATTCAAGGTACTGATGCTTGCCTACAAGACACTGCACCAATTTACCTAAACTTGCTAGTTCAGACCTACGCACTGTTCAGAAGCTTGCATTCTGCAAATGAACGATGACCTTCCAAAAAAGGCACAAAATCACTCTCACTGACCTTTTCTGGACAGTGACCTTCTCCCCAGCTGGTGAAATGATCTACCTACAGTACTTCAATCAGAGCAGCGGAGTCTTTAGTCATTTTCAAAAAAAATTTTTTTTTGCAATCAACTCACCAATTATTACCAGCTTTGGAAAAAAGCCTCTGCCAAATGACTAAATGTAAATTATTATTAAATTATTTTACAAATTATTGATTATGTTGCACAACAGATTTGCAAACAACTATCACAAATCTCAAAATATGGTTGTCATATGTTACAGTATAAGGCCATTCCGTGTTTCATATGGGAAAATACAGTAATTAGTTTGGAAATCACATAATTGCACAAAATTTATTAGATAACTTTTTTTTATCAAGTGACAATTTTAAGGATGTATGCGTATACAGAAAGAAGTTTCAGTCAAATATTGTTTATATTTAAGCGACTAAGATCTTTTAAGGAGCATTTACATCATTATATCATCTAATATATTTTAACGTCTCACACAGTTCCGAATTTGTAATATCCTATTCAGTAGAAAAGCCAAACAGCTTCCAAGAACTTCATATGACTGCACAGAATAGGTGTAATTATCAGCTTTTATAGAGCTAATGTATCAAGGAAACAGAGAGGCCCAGCTGGGAGTGTTCAGCTTGAGTCATAAACTTTAAATATTCAACTGTGTGCCACCTGGCCCTGACTACTTACTCTCACTGCAGCTTTATCAACTCAGCAGGCTTCCTGACAAAGGCAAAACTGAGCAAATCTGAGTAGTTAGTCATTTTACAGACACTTTTATCTAACGCAACTTACAGTGCAACTCAACACAAGGAGCTATGAAGACCAGGGTTAAACAATCAAGATGGCCCAATGTAAGACATTTTTGTCCATGTTGATGTAACTTTCCCTGCTGGTGTCAGTAGTTATAATGTTTTAATGATTTGGCCACATGCAAAACATGAAACATTTGTTTAAACATTGATTCAAGGTTAATGCACCATCCACTGCAAGATTTAAACCTACGTCCTTTTAACTAATAACCAAGATCACTAACCACTAAGCCACAGCACCCCTGTGCGAAAAGAAGCAATCAAGTTAGGCTAAGAAAGCTTAAGCAGTGAAGATACTTTTTATGTGTAAAATCACTGCAGTAATAAAAATGATATATTTGCGTGACAGCTAAATGGAAATTAAATGGAAAAAAGAAGTAATCGTTTGGATTTCATCCTATATGGCTTAAATGGGAGGTTGTAAGTACTCACAGCAGGACCTGGAGCTCCAATCACACCCTGAGGACCAACTGACCCTGGTGGACCCTACAGCAAAAGACAATCAGGACAACTTTAGGGACTGGTGGAAGAAGCTAGATCTCGTATAAACATGCCGAAATTTATTAATATTAAAATTATACATAAAATAAATGGTAACACTTTACGATAAGGATCAATTTAGTTAACATACTGTACATTAGTTAACATAAACTAACAACAAAAAATACTTTTCTTTTTTAATCTTAATTCATTTTGGTCATTTCAACATTTACTAAGGTTATCCTTTATTTTGACAGTCCACTTTAGACATTCTACTAACTATAAGGAACTTTGTAACTACATGTCAACTGATTCTGGTTAATTTGCAACTACATGTCTACTACCTCTCAGAGTAGACTGTAAAAGTAGGTTTAGAGTTAGTACAATAAGTTGACAAAGATTCTCATAGTCAGTATGCTGTATGTTGTGGACCTATCAAAATGTTTTAAAAAATAAAAGATTTTAAGCAGACTACTAATACTCTAATGACTGTTAGTTGATATAGTTGCGAAGTTACTTACAGTTAGTCAAATGTCTGACAGTATTATCTTTACTAATACACTATTATTTTTTTCTGTTAATAACAGCAATATTTTTAATAATGCTAACAAATATTGATAATTACGGATATATATATGTATATATATATATATATTTATGTATGTATATAAAGTGTATATACATATAACAGTGGCATATAACACATAAAACATTCAACTAATGGGACCTTATTATAAAAAGTTATCAGTTAAATATATAATAATTAATATTTTATTTCTAATAAATACTGTTCAACTTACATGTTCGCCTTTGTCACCCTTGCTTCCCTTTTGACCTGGTTCTCCAACTTCTCCCTGGAAGAAAAAAAGAAAAGTTTTTGAAACTCAAGAAACGTCAAGCTGTTTACAGCTTTTCCCTAGTTGCCTGGTCATCAAAATTTCCTCAAGGTCACTTCAGCATCAATAGCAGAGTAAACTTTACTCCAGAGATTTTAATTTAACAGTAAAACCAAGACCTTGGGATGTTTTTGCAATTAATTGATTACTTGGCCCCTTCAACACCGTTGCCGCCACAGCCGAAAAGAATAATGTAGCTTGGGACGTGATAAGGATCTAAAAAAGCACTCTTCTACATTTAACTGTGCGATAATAGATTCTGGAATACATTAGCCTCAAAGCAGGTTTGTTTACTTGGTTTATGTGCAAGTGTGTGTGCACCTCGATTGCACCGGTTTCAACATTTCACTGTAGCAATGATTTTGTGTCTTGTTTGGTTATAGTGATGGAAAAGTCAGGACTCTGCATTGTCACTAATGATGTGCAGATGTCAGATGGGCGTGATGTCTGTGAATTCCGTAGAGTTTAGAATAAAGTGCTGCACCTTGTCACCGTCCTCTCCAGGTGGACCCTGAGGTCCGGCTGGGCCTGGGAGTCCGACTGGACCTTGGATGCCATCCCGGCCGGCTGGACCAGCAGGTCCTTTCTCACCCTGCATGAAGTTAAGAAAGAACAGTTTACACACATGTCTGAAAGTGCCGAATAAGAAACTGTTACGTCCAATGAGGAATACTTTAATCCGGTAAATACAGACAGGCTGTGCAAACAAAGCTAATGGCAGATCCACTGCAATTAATGAACAGCATTTATATACTATGCAGAGGAATATGTTCAGTATTATTATAGAACCTTTCAGTCAGCTAATTGATTACAGCTTTTACTGTGTGCTAGAAAAGAAGTCTAAATGAACTGAATTGAGTTTCTGTTTGGATGCTGCATTGAGCTGTGCTAGATGTGTTTATTGAAAAGATGAATTTTAACGAACCGAAACGGTTTTCCTCTAGCCCCTTTTGTTTCCCAAAGGAATCACTAGACATTAGTGCATCACTTAATGTATCAACGCATCTAATAAAAGCACAGTGACTTTTTTTACTATCTTTAGGGTGAATTCAGGTAAATTAGGCCATGTTTTGCTTTTCATCTCAACAAAAAGTGGCCCAATTTAATTGAATTCACACCATTTCTTATTCTTATTCTTCTGGATAATGTGCAAAATAACATCAGCATTTTTTATTTCCAAACGATGTGCACTCACCGGACCACCCTTCTCTCCAGCAGGTCCCGGGGGTCCTTGAGGGCCATTGCGTCCTGTTAGACCAATGGGTCCTCCGGGTCCAGCTGCTCCTCTCTCTCCTGGTGACCCCTGTAACACACACATCACGTGAAAGTTTTGCGAACAACTTAATTTCGAGAGGATTGCTGGACGAACTAATCTCTCACGGCTGGAAGCCGATCA
>JAUCMS010000044.1:6061987-6074191 GCA_032357445.1 Enteromius radiatus | reverse complement strand
AACGCATATATTATGTAAAGAAAAACTTTTATTTTGGATGCGATTAATCGCGATTAATCATTGCCCAGCACTAGTTGAAACACATACGTTTCTTTCCAATAAATCGTGGACCTTATAAAATCAAGTGCTATTTATATATGTATACTTAATACTGCATTACACTGCAGTGGAAATTCTTTGCAATGTTTCAAAAAGATTGTTGAATGTCTAAAAGCATGCTAAATGTCAGTTAAATCTCCATGAGCCTCAGTCTCACAGTTAGCACTCTATCCTCTCCTGAGGCATTCATCCAGCATAAGCATTTGCATGAACAGCAGGCGGTTAAGCAGCTAATGGCCATTTGGTGGGGCACATGACATTAACTCGTTTGTTCTTACCGCTGTGCCAGGAATCCCCCTTTGGCCTGGGAACCCTTTCAATCCGGCAGGGCCTGGTTTCCCAGAAACCCCCTGAGGACCTGGATCACCCTTCATGAAGAGAGATGATGAGAATTTAGTCTTCAAACCTAAAACCACCAACCTCCCCAACCTACACACTGTGAAATTGGACTGAAATTCCTCCCAGTAATTACCCTGGAGAGACCTGAAGCAAACCGTACCTTTCCACCTTCTTTGCCAGCAGCTCCGGGAAGACCTTGCTCTCCAGGGGGCCCTGGTGATCCAGGATGTCCTCTCTCTCCAACAGGTCCAGTTTCTCCTGTAGAGCCCTTTCAAATTCAAACAGGTTTTTAATTTCACTTCTGGCTAACTGCAGGACATGTTTTATTAGAAAAACATGTTTGTTTTTTTTTTTTACATTTCTACTCATATAAGTGCTAAAGCTCACCTGTGGGCCAACAACACCTCCAGGTCCAGGAGGTCCAGTCTTTCCTTGGAAACCCTGTTCGAAGACAAGCATATAGTCATTGTGAGCAAATTATCACATTTTTGAAAGCAAACTTAGCGAAAAGGAAAACCTGATGGAAACTATGTAAGTATCAGTAAACTGTGCAAATCTAGCCTCTGAAATGTCAGCAGCATTTCTTAATTTTGTTACTTACTCTTTTTTTCCTTAAATCAGTGAAAGTCAAGTGCAGTGTTTTTGTCTTGAATAAAACAAAAAGGTGTCTTTTAAGACAAAATGAGGTTCTCCCTTTAGCACTCCGTCTGTTGGACGTTCTTGATTAGAAACAGAACGATAGACCTGCCAAGAGCAGTGTAGCGCCTTGACACTGTCAGCAGCTAAAAGGTAATACACCGTATAAACACTGTCCACAACATTTATTCCTCTTTACTCAAGAGACGCAAAACAATTATGAAGACAAAACAATACTCACAGTCTCTCCTCGCTGTCCAGGGTGACCGGGCAATCCATCCTTTCCAGGCAGTCCCTGAGGCAATTACATGATTAATAGAGATTAAATTACATTTATGTAATTATTACATAATAGCCTTGTAGACTTCTGGCTATTAATCTTTCAGGTTTGGTGGTTTAATGATTACAGCTAGACCTACAGTATTATTTGAACTACAGTACACTAAATCTAATGCATGGAAGCCCATTCCAGCCACGTAAGGAAAAACAATAATGCTTTAAAAAAAAAAAAAAAAAAAAAAAAATCTAGACAATTTGTGTCACGATTTAGCTTTTTTCCAATTGTAAAAGATAAATAATAATATAATAATTATGACAAATAATGTATAAGTGTCATAATTATAACACAAAGGTTACATTTTTAAGATGAAAAGTAGAACATTAAGAATATGAAATTTTATTTCATAATTTCAATTCATGTCATAATTCTCTCATAATCTTTACTTTTTTCTCAACGCTGACTTTACTTTCACATACAACTGATTTTCTTATGTACTTAAAATTCTAAAGTAAGTTGAAGAGTATATTAACTTCTATTCACAGCATTGTGAATAATCAAAAACATGTGAATGAAACCACATACAGGTGGTCCTTTAGGGCCTGTTAATCCAACAGGGCCCTGAGGTCCTTGGAGTCCCTAAAACACAAAGAAAGCAGCATGTAAGGCAAATGTAATGGAAAGGTTTTGACCTGGAAAGCTTACAAATACAACCGAATGGAAGATGACCAAATTCAATGATCACTCACTCTCTCTCCTGGGCCACCAGCTGGTCCATCATTTCCCGCTGTTCCCTAAAAAAAACCCCAAACATAGTCAAAGGCAGCTGTTAAAAGCAAGCATAAATAAACAGTAACTAATTAAGTTAAGCTGAATCAGGATTGATGAAGCCTGACCTTTGCTCCAGGTTTTCCTGTTGGACCTCTGGCACCTCTTCCACCACGAGGACCCTGGGGACAAGAGATATTAGTGATATGCCTTTTGTTTTCTACTTAAAAGATTCAAGCTTGACATACCGTTGGTCCTCTTTGTCCTCGTGGACCTGCTTTACCAGCAATACCCTAAAAAACAAAACAATTACAATACTATCATTATAATAACTTAGCTCTGAGACTAGTCAAGTAGTTGTTTGTAATCAGAACCAGAGAGGTGTGATGACTCCTTCAGGTTGTAGCTTGTGAAAAAAAAAAAAATCTAATAAAAATCTAATTATCTGAAATCAAAAAGGCCTCATACCCTTCCTCCTTTCTCACCGTTGGCTCCAGCTAAGCCAACGAAACCAGTTGAGCCCTGTAGACGGAGACAGATTATTAGAAGCATTAAAGAAGACAGTTTTGAAGGATCAGTGTAAATAGCATGCTCACTTAAGTATCCAATATCCCTCAAAACATGTCAAAAAGCTTTGGGTTTTGAGCAAAAGTGAGGCTGTTTTGACAGAGAGAGGGTGTCCTTGAAGAATAATTTAACATTGTTACTGCTAATGCTAATGTTATGTGGATGATACTCAGAGGGCAAGCTTTTGGAGTTGATAAACATGAGGGGTGTGCGCTTGTTAGCACAAGGACAGGAGATGAAATTGAAGGTTGAACTATTT
Source organism: Enteromius radiatus (assembly GCA_032357445.1). NCBI lineage: Eukaryota > Metazoa > Chordata > Actinopteri > Cypriniformes > Cyprinidae > Enteromius > Enteromius radiatus. The sequence continues at coordinate 6,071,246 of JAUCMS010000044.1, read as the reverse complement.
TGGCAGGCAAAGAAGGGGAAGCGGTCTGTGCACAATGGATACGCATCAGTAATTTACTCCACGGGATGGTCGCTTGCACAGGATAATGGAGCAAATCAAACAGACAACTGCAAACACACACTCACACAGGACCACTGCAGTTTGACTGAACCAGAGTGAGTGGAGAAGGACGACAGCAATTTCCCATCACTGCTGCAAGTGAACACTGATCGCAAAGCTCCAGCTCCATAACCGATACATTATTGAACATATTGAATGTCTAATTTTTAATTACACACACACAGACACACAGCAGTTGGTAATGTGTCATTAAACACTAACATTAACCCATCAACATTGCCATTTATATGTTGGATGAACAATAGGCCACCTATTATTATCAAGTTATGCACCATAATTAATGAATGGCAGGAATTCTTTGTCTAAATATATTGAGGGAAAAAAGATTCACAAATGGAAAAAAAAAAATGGTGGGAAAGCGATGGCTTTTCAGTGCCTAAACAAACATCTAAAATAAGAAAAATTAATAAAAAGATAAAATGCTAAAACTAAAATATATTTTTTTAAATTGTAGCTAATTTAGCAATCACAACATTATAATGTACAGTATATACAGTATGAAAAATGGGTATAAGTTAAGTTTTTCCTTCAGATTTACTAAAGTTTACATTTAACAACACTACTAAAATATTAGTGTTTAAAAAAAAAACTTTATTATTATTATTATTATTATTATTATTATCAGATTATGATCTGATTATGAGGGCCATAGATTATGACAAATAATTTAGTAGTAGTAATAGCAGTAGTAGTAATACTAATAAAGTATGTGGTGAGTCAAATGTTAAAGGAGAGAACATTTGTAAAATAATGAAATTATACCGATAAAAAACAAAACAATACCCATTAATTAGCAAAATGATACTGATAATTTGTCCACCTTTCCCTAGACCTCAAATGGCAAAAACTAAATTAAAACAAAAACAAAACAAAAAAACCCCTCCTCACTCCACAGGAAATAATCATCATCATCTACACGAGCATCTGTAAACCCAGAGCTGAAATAGCTGACAAAGCAGGTTGTAGACTACTTCAATGTCACTTTACACCACTTGCTATTCAAGCAAAGTAGTTTCCATTGCATAAAAGAAAAAAATGAATAATGAATAAATAACAGGGAGTTCAAGCTATTTGAGTGGACCAGTTCTATACTGAATCAAATGCTTGTTTTGATGGTGTCAGCAGCCTGAACTGAATGAATAAGCTGACAAACAGCACAAATTGTGTCTGCAGTCTTGAGCTGTTCACAGGCCTGCACTTATTGCATACTGGGTGGCCAAGAGATAAAGCAGTCAGCGTCATGGAGAATGCCTTTATCCTATTAACTCTGTTAACACAGGCTATCAGAGAACAGCAGGCCTTGCGTGTCAAAAGCAGCGCTCTGTGAAATATAAAGCAGTACTGACAAGCGGCACTGTCAAAGAGACATGATAACTTAGTCTAATAGTTTTATTTAGGATCTAGAGATAATAAACTTAGAGATGGCTTTGAAAAAATACATAAAAAAAAAAAAACATATAAAATAAAGATTAGCACAAGGAAACAGGAAATCTGTCCGTATTTACCTTAGGACCCTGTCTTCCTGGGTAGCCAGGCAGACCTGGAACACCAAGTTTTCCCTAAAAACAAAAAGAACAAACTCAGCACATTGTCATTTCGAGTTTTTAAATAATCTTCAGGCCCTATACAGGAACAATAAAGCATTTCTCCACCCTCCATAAACTGTAAAAGCATACTGGAGCTGTAATGGAGTATTTGGCTGACATTTAAAACTGGCATTCAGAATCGATTTATGATTATGAGTTCGGTGTCATTTTAAATTTTAATTCACATATGTATTAATAATCCCTGTCAGACACTTAAGTGACTCAAAATACCTAGTGTTGATTTTTCCAAGGCTGGTCATTTCAAGTACTTTGCCATTATATTGAGCATAATGAGTTTGAAACTGACCTTCTCTCCTGCCGTGCCCATGGGCCCAGCCTCTCCAGTGGGACCTGCTTTACCTTTCGGCCCCTCCGGTCCGTCTTCTCCTCTGGGGCCCAGCACGCCAACTTCTCCCTGAACACCAGCAACAATGCACAAACATTATACTTACAACAACTATACAATTACAACTCACTTCAATTGAACTATAAAAAAAGTGTTCATAAGAGTTGATTTAAATTAAATCTAATTATATGTGTTTTCTACAAACCTTATCACCCTTGAGGCCCATGTCACCCTTGAACCCAGGAAAACCATCTTCTCCCTGGAAGCAGTCATGAGCTCAGATCATTTATGTGGGTAAAAGTTATGTTGATAAACAAATGAGTGACTGACTGAATGAATGAATGTAATAGCAAAAGCTATTTAAATTTAAAAATAGAACGAATCTACAATATAACTATTAACATTAAATATTGTGTCATCACTCTCGAACCCAGGAAAAACATAATCTCTAAACATTTATTTGGGTAAAACGCAAACTAATTTAAATAAGTAAATTATTAATATATTTGATAATAATTCAGAGCTTTTCTTAAATCCAAAGTAAAAAAAAAAATACTCCATAAGAGCACAGCAGCTAAATTCTGGCATCTTGTGGCCATAGTGTGAACTGCTCGTTCAACTGGTTCAAGTTAATTCAGGCTGAGAAATTAATTCATATCTATGATTGCATGACCATTTAAAAAAAACTATAATAAATTTAATAAACTGTAATTGTCAAGCTTGAGACTTAATATTTCAAAACAATAATCATACATTTTAGAAACAAAAGTCTTCATGATTTCATGAAGGAAACACTGACACTTGGTGGTCACTGCAGAGGATACAGCCTGAAGCAGATTGAGCCACTACACTGTATATACACAAAACAATTATAACAGATTCAAATTCTTCTACCGTTTTTTTCTGTTTATAAATCTCTACTGACATCCAGTCATTGCACACACTCATAGCACCAGATTAAAGCTGTTTTAGTGCAAATAGTCCCTGAAATTGCCTTCCAGTTTTAGCTGCCGGCCTGTCATCTGTGTGCCTCATTTTAAAGGCTGGCCCAAGAGCTCAGTAATGGAGACATGGGATGGGTCATTTGCTTACCTTTTCTCCTTTGCCGCCCTTCAAGCCACGAACACCCTCTGCACCCTAAATAGACAGAACAATGAATAGAGGATCTAATGGATAGAATAAAAGCACATAATACACAACCAGTGAGATGAAAAGAATCAATGCTGTTTACCTTCACGCCTCGGGGCCCGGGATAGCCAATGGACCCCTGGGGACCTGAGTGGCCCTTTAGGAAATGAGTAAATATAATAACACTGAATCAGTCGCGATTAATAGAGGGGAATTAGGTTTTAAACATTTAAAGGGGCCACACATTAAGTGTTAATTGCAGAGAGAAAAATGGCTTTAATTTCACTACTGAACTTTTAAACAGCTGCAAAATTGTGCCTTATGGGTGTTTAGTGGCTTTGCACTTGAAATGTGGTTGATAACTGGAAGTTATAGTGACAGTTCATTTCAAGACAAACTAAAAATACACTCACAGCTGCTCCTTTCTCCCCAGGAGAACCCTCTTTCCCAGGGTGACCCTGCGCAAAGATTATAAACAAAAGCATCTTCATTGAAAGTCTGAAAGTAACATGAGGCAAATGCAGGTGGGTATGGTCTTGTGGATTTACTGTACAGTAATTTAGAGTCTTCAGAGTATTAAAAACGCCAGTGTTATGATTATTCTAGTAATAATTCAGTCTTTTCTGCTGGAATTATAGGTTGTGCATCACTTAGTATTCTAAATGAGACAGCAGGAAAAACTAAACGAAACAAAATAGGTCAGTTTTTTGGTTTAGTTTTATATTTAATCAGCAAGATAAATTCATTGGAATTAGTAAACTTACCAGAAGAGACAGTATATATATATATATATATATATATATATATTATAATATTAAATAAATAAATAACATGACATCATTTTTGACATTTTGACCTTTTTATCAAAGTATACTGAAAACAACAGTGATAATTATAAGATAAAAATTATGTTTCTTTAGCAAAAACAATCAGCATATTAGAATTATTTCTGAATGATCATATGACACTGAAAACTGCTTAAAATTTAGCTTTGCCATTAATATTTTTTTAATATATTAAAAAAAAAAATATATATATATATATAGATATAAAAATAGCTTTATGTAATCAAAGAGATTTCCTTCAAAAAATTTACACAATGTAAGAGACTTTTGATAAGTATTGTGTATGCTATTATTTGTGACACATTATAGACTATAAAGCCTATTTTAAAATACAATATTTTTCCGCTAAACCTTAATAAAAAATACATATTAAGCACTTTTCTAAAAAAAAAAAAAGAATATTATTTAGATTTTTTTAATTCTATAAATATTAGATAGTACTTATATGAGGACTAATATAAAAAATATATATCTAAATAAATATATAATTTTATGGACCACAGTGGAATTTTATTTCCCAGAATGCTATATTTAAAGTCTTCACAATGGAGTCAATCCACATAAAAAAGGCTATACCACTGAAATCAAAGAAGGTTTCTGTTTTCGCTCATTTTGATGTTGTGTTGAACTAATGAATGTCCTCTGTGGTGTCTGTGTTGAATTTCTTTAAAAAATTCCACTTTCTGTCATTCCAATTACAATTTCAGCTCAAAGATTGAAAGGCACCAGACACTTTAATTCTAAACTGTGCAAGTACAAATATATTCCTCTCAAGCCAGGATTAACACCAAGCTGGTTACTGGGTAATGATGAAAATGCAAAGTATTTCTGATATAAACATGGAGATTCAGGGCATGGGAATGTGAGAAAGATCCACTTACGGGAGGCCCATCAGCCCCAGCCAGTCCATGGAGCCCCTGTTTCCCACTGGGACCCTATAAAGAGACACCAAAACATAAAGAGGATAAGTGAGAAAAGAAGGAAGAAAGCACACACAATTAAGGTTGCGATTACTGGTGTGCCCAAGTTGACTCGCTGGCAACTTTTATAAGCAGTTCAATCCTAAAGCAGTTCATTATCATCTTTTTCCTCTCTGTAAAGAAGAGATCTAATCATATGGTACGTCTGGAAACACTCCACCACTTCTGGAGTCACATTTCAGACTCACTGGCCTCTTTCCAGCAGCTCTGACAAAACGTTTGTCTGAGAGACCAACCAATGACAGTTATGTGTGTAAGCATATCTCCTGCTTGTCAAAGCATTAGCAAGTCTTGAGGTGTATGTTATGTGTGTGTGTGTGTGTGTGTGTGTGTGTCTGTGGTTTCCCTCTAGTCAGCATTGATCTGCTAGCAACCTACAGCTTGGAAAACGAGGAGTCTGTTGAATCGTTTATAGGGTCAGGGCAAAAAAACGCAGTCTGTAATAACAAAGACGATGGCTGCTGGGGCAAACTCACTTTCTCTCCAGGTGGACCGATCGGGCCTTGAGGACCAGGCAGACCCTACAAGACAAGATTTCAGAAGTCAGATAGTACAACATCAAGTCTTCAGGATATAATCTGATCGTAAATTTTATATTGGAAAAAGCTGTGTGAGCACCTCTGAGAAAGAATGTCATACATGATACGTTATTCTGTGTGAATATATGAGTTTCCTCATTGCTTTTTCTGTCAAATTCTTTTAATGACAGTTCATTAGGCTTCACCTTTAACTGAACACAACATAAAATGTATAAAAAGAGCATGTAATAAATCAATGCAATCATTGTGTTGACATTCCCAATTAAAATAGAAAGTTTGTGTTGGCGATATTGAAGGGGTGGGTACACCCTTTGAATTTTAAACTAGCAAAAAGCTGTACGTCACATGTTTTGCTAATTGCTGGTCAACTGTGGAGAGACGTTCTTGTTCTGGAAAGCATCTGATTGGATACAATTCTACGTATACATGGACATGAATCATCTATGTTTTTGGTTCAATTACACTACTGTTCAATAGTTTGGTAGCAGAGAGGCCACACTTATTTTATAAAAAAGATGCTAAAACAATATAAATATGTAATCATCATGTAATCAAGTTACAGAACAGCCTGTATTTACAGTTAACTACAGTATGTAGATGTAACCGGCAGCTGCTGTTACACACATAAGTCTGTTACACAACTACTTACACTTAAGTACACACTTGATACCCTTTATTTTAAGTAGCCTATGCCTGTGTTATATTGGGCAATTTTAATGTAATTAGAAAGGTATTGCATGTATTTAAGCTGTGTACTAATGGGTTAAATCAAACGAAGGTGCAGCTAGATAAGGTGTACAGTATATTTTTCAACTTTTAGGAGTTCAGTAGTATAAAGATGGCAAAGCCGCAAAAATGTCATGGAAAACAGGAAGCGAAAGATTCTTGATTAGAAAAACACAACCAGGTTGTGTGAGAGAAAGCCAAAAAAAAGTGAGAAAAAGAGCAGACTGACAGGTCATTTGACTGATACCTACATGTGGACCGGGGTTCCCCTGTTGCCCAGGAGGTCCAGGCTCTCCTTGAGGACCCTGTTACAGCATTTAACAAAAACACTTTAGCACAGCACTGTTATTATCCTACCCTTCACTGCTCCAGGGAGCCTATGATATTTTATAAAGATATGAAAAACAGTCCCAACACCTCAAACTTAAAAATACTCTACATGTTAAACTTTGCAAATTGCAAAGAGAGCCTCTTAGTCACCGTCTATTGCAAATTGCAAATCCATCTTTTTTCCATTGGCCGTCCTTTCTGAACGACACAGCCTACTGTAATAAAATCTGTTATAGCAGCTTTAAACCGCTGGAAAAGAGGAAGAGACATAGAGATGGGCACACATTTTTATAACAAGCTGCATAAGAAAGGTGGTTGTAGTTAGAATGACAATATTTGTTATATTTATATAAATATATTTATTTATTTAAATTAAATAGTGATACCCATATGATTTATTAAACCTGATGAGTTTATTTGCTAGCTAAGAAGTTGGACCAAATGCTAGTGTATACTGATGCATAACTTTGTTCAGCATTATTGAAGTCAGACAACAAACACTTTTTCATAACATTAATAAAAACCCAATCAGTTGTGTCACTGTTAGATGATTTATTAGTTGAATCCTAGACTTCCTGTCTTGCATATTTTAGTGGCAGACTTCATGCCTTCTTAATTTCAGCACTTCCAGGTCAAAGATCACCCCCCTGCTGCTGCAGTAACAGTGACATTAGCTCTCTCCTGCCAGGCCTACTCTCATCTAATAGGCTTATTTAGATGTGACCTTTGCTTGGGACAACAAATATTCCAGAGAGGTCAGAGGTTGTCAGCAACCAAAAAAATCCCTTCAAGACGGTGACTAAGAGGCTCTCTTCTGTGATAAGTACACTACTAAAGCAGGGGGGGGGAAATGTCCTTACCATATTTCCTTTAGGGCCAGGTGGCCCATCCAATCCAGACAGACCCTGCATGTGTATAAAACAAAAGTGTTTAGCTGTGATTTTCATGTTATTTGTACAGTTGCAATTAAGTGTGCTGTTTATGATACATACACGCTGTCCAGGTGTCCCAGCAGAACCTCTGGGGCCCAGCAGTCCTCTTGGACCCTGCGAATAAATAAAGACATATTAGGGGAACTAATCAATTTGTTATACTGAACACAAGCAGTCATCAGACCAAAAGACCCCTTCGTAGATAGAAATATGGAGCTGTTACAGTTCATCTGTGTTGTATTTTGAGTTACAGCAAGTACCATACTTATATAGATTTACCCTAGTAAATATATATATATATATATACCTTGTAACTTTGCCTTATTTTTACTTAAAGTAGTCACATTAAAAAGGTTAACCACTAGCATTTAAGTTAAGTTAAGCATTTAAGCCAAAATTTCCACTATAAAGAGCCAAAAAACCCCAAAAACAACAAACAAACTTCATGGGCTAAAAGTAAATTTGACATTATATCCAGCAATGTTATATTACAATTGTGTATTGAGCAGCTTTGGCCCTGGTTTCGGTATATATTGTGATTTATACACTTTATGATGATGATTACACTATAAAATATTTGAGTGGTTGAAGTTAACTCAGCATTATATATTGTTTCATGTAAATGTAAATTCTCCACTATAATTTGTTTGAATACTTGACGGACCCCCTGTAGTTATTTAGGCGTTTTTGTTTTTTTGTCTCTATCTTGTGATCTAGCTTCTATAATATTTGCATCGTTTGTTTGGATCAACTCAGAGAGACCTATTGAAATAATCTTAAAGGGAAAAAAGGTTAATTATTATTTTTACAGTCTGCGCAGAGCATTTAAGAAACGGCATCTTGCATGTTTCTTAATTAATTCAAAATGGTTTAGAAACAATTATGTAAAACAGAAATAAATATACATTGAATTTTTGCTGTAGACCCAGAGATCCACTACATCAACTGTGGGACTCGCTCCAATTAGATTCTACATCTTCAGGGCTGATTCTGTTATTTGTTATATATCTACTGATGGAGTATTTAGTCAAAGAGCCAGTAAAACATGTGAGACTATTAGTGTGTCGTGAGAAAGAGAGAAAGAAAGAGAGCTGGAGAAAATTTAAAAAAACTGCAGTGCTCCTTTCCTATACAGAACCATTACAGTACCTCAATGAGCAACAAATACCGAGGTGGAAAGAGCAGGGTGAGTCGTGAAGAGAGATTATAGTGGGCCGTCAAGGTCTTTTAAGCATAAAGTGAAGTTATTAACCCTCAAGTTATGTCCTCAGAGCTCCAAGGCACATTTGAATAACTCAAAACATGCATAACATTGTTACCTCATACCTCACCTTTTTCTAATTAGATTATGCCAAAATTTTAACTCGATAATGCACACCTTACATGAAAAGGTCACATTACTTGTGGTCTTAGACATTCCATGATTACATAAACATTCAAAATTTTGGAGCTGATTTTATTTCTTTATCTCTTACGCTTGCTAAGGCTGCATTTATTTGATCAAAATACAGTAAAACAGTAATATTGTGAAACCTTTTCCAAACTAAAATATATGTATTTTATGTTAATATATGAATGAACGCTATCTCACGACTACGGAAGTTCTAAGCGGCCATGTATTATAATTTTTTTACGTCTTGTTTTCTCGTTATCACGTCTTATTTTTCTCGTGATCTCGACATAACAAAAGTTGTTTTCTCGTTATCACGACTTAATTTTCTCGTTAT
>JAUCMS010000044.1:6043442-6056898 GCA_032357445.1 Enteromius radiatus | reverse complement strand
TGTTTAATTTAATTGCATTGACTTACATTGAGCATATTTATGATTTAAATAGTAATATTTATTTAAATAATAATACTTAATTAAATGTATTTACCTTGAGTAGGCATCAAAATGCCTCAATATATTTAAATTAAATTATATATAATATACATCGAAAATTATTCATGCGTTCTATAAACAAAACAAAACAACAATGATGATAATAATAATAATAATAATAATAAATGAAACACATATAAACTGAACAAGCATCACAATGCCTTAACTTCTTAACTTAATTTCATTGTGTGCAATACATTTATGTTTGTAAAACTGTTTATTAAATTGCATTTAATTCATTTATATTGAATATTATTAATGTTTTTTTATTTATAAAAACAGTCTGTCAGAGGCAACTTAAAGCACTTTTAAAATTAAACATCACCTATTCATGAAATGTATTTAACAGGTTTTTTTTTTATAGATATATTTAGCTTTATATAAATATATCTCTATTTCTTGTTGCATTATAATTAGCAAATGCTGGGTAAAAAGCATATATTTAATATATGAAGTGAAAGTGGTACAGTAGTAATAGAACACAGTTTTATTTTGTTGAAAAGGGAAATATAGTCATTGTTATATGTCACTTAGAAATGGGACACTCACCACAGGTCCGGAACGTCCTGTCAATCCCATTGGTCCAGGTGGTCCCCTCATAGTCAACTGCAGCGACAAAGTAAATGGTAAAAAAAAAAAAAAGTCTGCAAATCTGACATTAATTGCAGTAGAGTACATAGGTTGTGTTACTGGCAACTTGTACATTTTCATGTACCATACAGTGTTATGAGAACTATAAACCTGTCTTAGTTTTAACAGTCTCTTTAAACTTGCTCATATACATTCTCTGCACCTAACAGACTCGGTTAAATAAGTAAAAAATAAATAAAATAATGGGACAAGGGTACACACCCGAGCCTGGGCGAGGATGGCTTGGGCCTGAGCTTCCTGTGCCGTCACCACGGGACCTTTGTGAGCTTCTCCACCAGCGCGGAACTGTCAGAGAAACATCCACAAACACAGAACTTGCAAGTTTATTTCAGTACTTTTACTGCATGCTTGAATTTAGAGGGGCCGCTGGAGTCACTATAACATAAAGTGGCCTCGATGGTCTTGTCATTATGGCTTTGCATCTGGGCTGCAAAGTGCCAGTTTGTGTAGAGTTAATGTAGACTTTTGGGTGTAGTGTGACTAGAGTGGGGTTACGGGGTGGAGTTGGAGCTTTTTGCAGCTGTAACAATTCATAACCTGCTTAGACGTTTACAATGATAGTAATTTGTCCGATGTAAGAGGAAGTGGCCATTTGCAGCTGATTTTAAGATAAGTTCAGTGGTTTCTCTAAGATTGCGGGCTGGAAAATTTTGTCCTTAATCAGAATCATTGGAAATGTATGGGTTGGACGAGCTTACCGGCAACATGAGGATGGTGCCAGAGGGCCCCGGAGCTCCATCTGCGCCTGGCAAACCAGGACGACCAGGAGGGCCCTGAGAGAAGAAGAGAGAAGAGAAAGGAGGGAGGGAAAACAGTAGAAAATGAGCCATAAAGTGTGTGGGAAACGAATGTGTAAATGGCTGTAGAACTATAGGCATGGAAAGAGAATGTTTAAAATACAGGGAAAATACGGTAGGATCTGTTTCAATCGTCGGTTAGGTTACCTAAATTGACTCAAAATCCCTAAACAGTTCGCAAGAACAAAAGCTTGACTAAACAGTTTAGAGAAAAATGCTGTGGTGCTTTCGCAAATTGCACCTAAACTGCAGGATATTTCCGCAGCATCGCTTACGCCCGAAATCAAAAATAGCTAATGTGCTAAAGCCCCGTCATTATCCCATAATAATACACTTAGGTTTATTTCCCTTTATATTTATACTGAGGTTTATGTATGTTTTGTGTTGTTTATAGGTCCTTTCATTGCGCTGTTTATTTGTGTGTGTGCTCGTAATGAAACTGACACCCCACAAGAAAAGCGGTGAGGACTACAACGCATGCACTCATATGAAGGAATGCTGCTAGGGTAGTTTTGGGAAGAGATCTCTTTAGCAGGCATGTCACGCTCCTCTTGTAGACGGCTCACTTTAAATTGTTCCCATATGACGGAGTAATTGTGTGTGCGCTTTAAGGCTGGGTAAACGTCTTTTCTACAGTATGTAACATATACACTGACACCTAGTGCACATGTGCTTCTGTATATAAATCCCTTCCCATCGAGGGAAGTTTGCGTCATTGTTAATTAAGCATTTTCAGCTAGATTTCGGCTTCATACGAGGAGGATCCGATGGAGATCAAAGCGAGTGGGAAATCGCTTCCCCTCACAGACAAAAAGCCCTTTGTGCTGGGAGACGCAGGTCAATGACGGTGGGAGTGCTGTCTGTTTCCCAGAATGCACTGCAAAGGTTAACTCTGCAGGAGGTTACGAAGGAGAGGCCAAGCTTGCATCACCGTAAAAAAAATCCAGCTGTTCGTTAACATATGGAGAGGTTTTCTCTATGCGGTAATTAACACAGAGCATTTATAATATAAAAGAAATGACAAACATAAGAATCTATGGGAGAATAAGTATGTGTTAATATGTATGAGAGGTTATAAGTCTGCTGCTCCTCTGGAAGTGTTATTAGAGGGAGGATTTATAGGCAGATCGGGTTTCAACGTGGCCTCTCAGGTCTTTGTAAAATGCACACATCTGCTCGTTTACATTGTTACAACATGCTGCTTGTCATTGGCTTATTCTCCTGATGCTTTCTACAATGTAAACTTCACCAGTGTCTTTTTGAGGAAGTCTAACTTCTCTAATAAAGCGAGAAAGGGATCATGAAAGTTCTGACAGGGATAGAGTTACCTTTAACTGGTGTATATATGTGAATAAGATATGTTAACACCTTAAACAGGGTTAAGAGATATGGTAGTGTATAATATATATATATATATATATATATATATATATATATATATATGAGGTATGATTTTTTTTGGGTATTGTCGACTTACTCTCTCACCAGGATCTCCGTGGAGGCCTGGGGAGCCTTGTATACCTTGAGTCCCAGGGATACCCTGAAAAAAGGACATGCCAAACGTCAAAGGCAATGTTACACAGATATAAACACTCTATGCTAACATTTTCCATAAACTTAAGTTTTCCAATGGAATTTCATCATTTGTAAAAAGAGTATGGAATAAGGTGATACTCACAGGGGGACCTGGTGGTCCTGGGAGTCCTTCTACTAGCATCCCCTGAAAAGAATTAAAGGGGAGAGAGGAAGATAAACATGAGTATGGTAGCATGCTGGGCAGTCCGTAAATCTCACAGTATGAGCGGTACGAAAATAAAAAGAAAATCAATGAAGAGTGAAGAGGAACCCAAAAGATGTGGTTCATTTAGTCCAACTGAACCAATCGCCTTTTTTCACCATTCAAGAAAAGCGAATAATGCAACTGCTGTCAAAATCAGATGAATAATACGTTGACATTTGAAAGTATTAATGTAAGAATCTTTTTCCTGGACTGCTGCCCATCTTCCCGTTCCCAAACAACTGTACAAAGAAGAATTATTAGGTGGGAGGTATGACTACATTACAGCTCCAAAATACATGATGCATTACATTGATCAAAACTGATAGTAAATACTTTTATATTGTTTAAATCTACTTGTAATAAATGAAAAAAAGCAATACTTTGAAAAAAGCAATATTTCTCTCATGTGACACTAAAGTTAGTTTAAAATATATTAAAATGATAAAAAAAAACCTATTATATCACACTATTTCTGTTTTTACCATATTTTTGATAAAATAAATACATTAGTTATAACTTTTGAATGCTAGAGTATAAAAACTAATATGCAATTATTATTATTTTATTTGGTCACACTTTATTTTAAGGTCCAATTCTCACTATTAAAGGGTTAGGTCACACAGAAATACAAATTCTGACTTTAATCACTCACCCTCGTGTTGTTCCAAACCCATAAGACCTTCGTTCATCTTCGGAACACAAATGAAGATATTTTTGATGATATCAGAGAGCCATCTGACCCTCCATAGACAGCAATACAACTGCAATAATGCAGATCCAGAAATGGAGCAAAAACATTGGTAAAACAGTCCATGTGACATCAGTGGATCAACCTCACTCAAGCTTTGCGATGCTAGGAGAATACAAAAACAACATCATTTACTCTTCTCCAGTGACTTATGTCTTCCGCCATGAGTATCTCAACACGAATTTGACATAATCAGCCCCTTTTTTTACATCCAGGAGAAAGCACGTGCATGTGCGTCATTTGCGGCTGTTTCCATGTACTCTTACGCAGTAATATTCTCTAAAATGGCGGAAGACATAAGTCATAGGAGAACAATGGTGTAGTAAATGATGTTATTATTGTTTTCTTTGTGCAAAAAAAAAAAAAAAATTCTCGTATTGGCGTAAAACACAAGTTGAGTCACATGGACTTTTTTTACAGATGATTTTACCACGTTTCTGGATCTGGGATTATTTGAGTTGTATTGCTGTCTATGGAGGGACAGATGGCTCTCTGATATCATCAAAAATATCTTAATTTGTGTCCCGAAGATGAACAAAGGTCTTATGGGTTTGGAACGACACAAGGGTGAGTAATTAATTACAGAATTTTTGGGTGAACTAACCCTTTAACAAACTTGGCTTTTTCTAACTACTGCTGTTCATTAACAGCTAGTAAGGTACAGATATCGATATATAATACATTCAGAATATGTGCTTTATAAGTACAAATAAACAACCAATATGTTAATAATAGGCATAATAATAAGCAACTATTTAACAGTGAGAATTGGCCCCTACACTAAAGCCTTACTTTATATTTTTGGGTTAATATAATGTTATAACTCTTTGCAGTCTGCATTATTCTAAACTGCCACACTATTGAAGGGAAAAATATGATGCATTATTAGTAGTTGCATTTCATATGGTACTTGTAAAAGCTTCACGCAGAGTTTACCCACCGGCTCAATGATTGCAGGTTCACCTTTTTGCCCCTTTTCACCACCATAGCCACCGACCTACAACAGAGACAAAACAAACTTAGATTTACTGACAGAGGAAGTACTACTCCTGTAGACCAAACAACTGTAAAACAGCACATTAAGCACTACAGCTAATGCCCAAAATGGACTGTATAACTCTATAAAGCCAAGTGGTGAACATGCTCAGTGATTACTGTGAGGATGATTAGAAATGAAGTGTGAACTCTGTCTTTCCATCTAATGTCCACTTATAAGACCCACAGGGAAAGTCATTTGACAATATTTTTACAGTCATTTAACACAATTATTAAATTCAGCCCATTAGTGTGTGCATGTGTGCTTTGTATTTATGGACCAGGGTGATATATCTCTCCAGGAATGAAGAAAAGAAGCAGAACGCCACTGTGGTCTGTGTGTGTGTGTGTGTGTGTGTGAACGAGTGCTTGTGTTGAGCTGTGAAAATAAGTCTCAAGTTATAACAGATCAACACTGCAATCACACAGCTAACATTTCATTTCCTGTCTCCCACACACCACAAGCAAAATTGAGAGACATTCATTTGTTGCTGTGTCAGCAGACATACTAAAGCGTAGTAGGGTTCGGAATAATTCCTAGTGATTAGGAGTATTAGAATTACAGTTATGTGACTAGAAAGAAAAAAAGTCAACTCACATTACTCTCCGTGACCTGGGTTTCAGCAGGTCGGCCCGGTCCAAACTCGTTCTCGTATGCTGATCCGGTGGGTTTAGCTTCATTAGTGTTGTAGTCATAGAACGAATCTTCATAGACGCTGGGGTCTATCTCTTTTGCATCATATTCGTTAATGTCGTATTCCTTAAAGTCCTGGTTTTCTGCATTATTAGTGCTTTTGGACTCCACAATATCCAGATTCTCAGTGGTGGCAATGGTGGGATCCACTCCAACTTCTTCTATCCCTGTAATGTAGTCGTCTACTATTTCCTCTTTTGGAGATGGATTCTGCCCAGCCCGGGGAAGCAGGAGGTCAGCGAATGAAGAAAACGCGAAGGTTAGTCAATGCAGACACCTAATCAAAAGCTCTACAGGTGAAAATACAAGTGCACTAGCAAAGCATAATTTTAAGTGCGATCATTTTAGACAGGACAGTCAAGATGCATATTAATGTGTAGTTGACATGAATTGGTCTAATTCTGTTCAACTACAAATTAATATGCATCGTGGTACTGTATGTGTATTTTATGATATGACCTCATACACACAATAGATATTTAAAAACTTGCTTTCTTTGTCAATTAATTTAATGACATTTAAGTAAAAATACCTATTTATAATAATAATAATAATAATAATACTACATACAGTATTTGTTTCTTTAAAATATATATGCATGTCAATTTACACATTTCTAATTATATGCCATTTAGTTTAAATTGAATGCGTTAAAAAGTGTTCAAATCCTTTTTGGGGCAACTTTATGTGACAAACAACTGTAAAATCTGAATAGGTTTGGTTAATAATAATTACAAAAAATTACTACAACAACCTTGCACTGGTTTCTCGTCTTACTTTGTACATCCCATGCCTTCTAGCTTTTTAATTTTTTATTTGTTTGTTTGTTTGTTTTTTACAGGGAAGCTATTTTGGCTTTGCATCTGACAGCTTTGCTAACCCTGGGGCCTTTATGCATCGAACAAAAGTACTTAAGATTTCTCTAGTTAATCCCAGCCTTTGTATTGTATACCAGAAGTGCTTTATGAGGCCGCATCAGCCCATGTAGGTGTATCATCTGAAGCAGACATTTGGCCATCACTAAATGCAAGACATATTGCTTCAGTTAAAATTGGATGTTCTTCATTTAGGCTTCATTTGTGCGATGTCTTAGAATGAACTGTGACAGAATCATCAAACTATTGAAAAAACATAAATAAGGAAAATGCTTTCAGCTGAACGTAAACCGTTACATGGAATAGAGGTTTTTATTTGCTTTTTGCTCATAAAAATCAGACTGAGGTACAACCATTCGGTAATGAAAAACCACAATGAGCCTCCTCGAGTAGAGCTGGGACCTTAGATATGGAGGATTTTCAATTTTTCTCTTAGTACTAATTATCTAAAATATAGCAATTATTTAAATTTCTCAGATAATTATTAGCAAAATAATTCTATTCTGAAGTTAGAAAAGCTTTACCAAAAGAAGGTCAATTAAATATAAGCCCACAAATAAAAATTAGGAGCATGCAGACCTTTACCTCATTGGCTGGAATGGAAACAGAAGGGGTTTCAGTGTCATAGTCCTGCTCATTATAGTCTCCAGTGTCAGCAGTGCTTGGCTATATCACACAAGAGATTCACATCACTCAGAACCAAGAAAAATGTATCTAATGTTTAGATGTGAATGTTCAGTTATTGCTCATTTTAAAACAACTGCTTATTCTTAGCTGTTTATATCTGAATTTGAAATATGAGCAGTTCAAGTGCTGGTAAAAGTTAGATTTGGCAAGTGAATAAGAGCTGGCTGGTAACTTTATTACACATTTAAACACAATAATAGATGATGTAAATCACTCTGAAAGAAATCAAACTGTCTACAAATAAATAAAAAAAATCTCAGTGTCACATTTATCATTAAAAATTGATACACTGATTTGTAACAATAGATTTTTTTTCTTGATAAACACAATATGAAATAGTGTTGGTCGATATATGTTCTCAAAATCTGCAGATCTAGCCAAGAGTTACATTTGGAGCCTGTATTTGAATGAAAGTGATGGCACATGAGAACAGAGACAGAAAGGCAAAGTGACTGAGAGAGGGTGAGAGTCGAGATAATAAATCAGACACCAGAGAGGCTGAAGAAAATCCCACAGTGATTGACATTCACGTGGGCCATACAGATGAGCGAGAGTGTTTACCTTAGTCACTGTACCGACGTTGTCAGGGGGATTTTCAGTGGCAGTTCCTTCTTCTGTGTATTCATAGAACTCATTATAATCTGTGTATTCAGTATTGTACTGAGAGAGAGAGAGAGAGAGATGAATGCATGTTAGAAAGGAAGACTTGAACTCAAAGCCTCAAAACACAATTGAGCACTTTTTGAGTATCTCATAAAAATAGCAACATATAAAATATCAAAACCACCAAATTGTGTTGACATGATAGGTGATCATAGAACTACATTTTTTTGACCTTCCCATCCATTTAGACAATCAAGTCAGTAAAGGCTTGGTTGGATTTGATCATTTACATGACGTATTTTTACATATAGTTATTTATATTACTGCTGTATCATTTAACAGGTGGATTCTCATTCAAAATCACAAAATAAATGCTTTGAGCCCAACTGGGCCTCATTCATGGAATACGAGCTGAATGAATTTCTGTGGAAATCCATTCAAACATATCCAGTCACATTAAGTTCCATAATCTGAATACGAATCTCATGAATAGTCAACTTTAGCGTAACTCTCCAGTGCTATCCCTACTGGAGATTATATCTATAATCTTTTTTTAAGATAACAAGCATTAGCAATGTGGCCAAAATAAGCAATGAGTAACAGTAACATGTAATTAGAAAAAAAAGAGACACAAAGTATTCAAAGAAAAATGCACATAAGATCAAGAAAATTCAACCACTTCAGACCATGTGGGTATGGATATCAGTCCAATGGTACTGTAGTTAAATGTTTAATATCCACAGAAGAGAATTATTGATAAGTAACCCCCTCACTTATTAAAAAAAGGTAATGTAGTTCAACAACACTTGCACTTGCACTTTGATATAGAACGTATAGTAATACCAACACAAAATGAACACAACAATTGACGTGGAAATCCTGAGTTTTGTGTGTAAAGTTAAACAGAGCTATTGTACGTGTATGTTACACATGGTACTTAGCTATTTTTAATTAATTTATTGGATAATTCTGCTTCTTATAAAACTTGCTAATTAAATGTTACACTCCTAAGCCACTTTCACACAAACAGTTTTTGAAAGTTGTTAAGCACTTAAATAGCAGTCAATTTAACAATTCAACAAAGAGCTATTGTTAAGTCCTTCCAAATAATAAATGACTTATGTTGTTTATGACAAACGGGCAATCATAAACATACGTTTCCAATTCTCTGCTTGTTTTCCTCTCTAATTGTAATAAGGTGCTTGAGCATGAGGTGAGGTATAGTGGATTGTAGAGATATAGCAAGTTAACAGGCATTCTGTGATGTGCCTTTGTCCATCAGAAGGGGATAAATTTAAGTCCCTATGCATCAGCTGAGCTAATAAAAATAACAGAGAAAAAAAAAAAGAACTGAGGCCTGGTGGACTGGCTGCATTCCACTGGCTGCAGAAGAGAAGCAAAAGGAAGAAATATCCAGCTGCGAGTCGGTTTACAGCATTAAAGGGTCTTGCCAGGCTTGGAGCCTGCCATGACTGTAGCCAGCGTGCTGGATGAAAGGCATAAATATCATCCTGGGCCATTAAAAACGCATCCCTGTTTCCCACACGTGTCTTAAAGCATTTGGTACGGCACAGGGGAGCTCCTTGCAGGGGAAAAGAACGGGCCTGCGTCCAAATCTCTCTGCTCTTCCTAAAAGATATAGATGTTAGGCTGCTGATGCTGGGCTGAGTTACAGCACTAGTAAGTTAACACGGATTATAAAGCTATACATCACCTACTTTTAAAAAGCTGACTACACAGTTATTACATTTTTTTTTTACCTCTCTGTATTAATTCGCTGATTTCTCCATTGATTTTGCCCTGGCGTCTTCCATGATACGTGAAACCACATTTTCCATCCACTGTTGTGGTGTAGTCAATACCCCAAGCAGCCGTTACAGTGATTTATCATCATGTTACAATCAGGAGTTCTTTAACAGCTGAGAGACATAACTTCACTTTTCCAGGTATTCCAGAGTTAGTTGTGGAGGGAGAAAACTAGGCTTTCCCAGCAAGCATGCAGGAGTCATTAAAGAAAAATATATTTCCACGCCACTCAAGAGTGGGCTCAGACTCTGTGGCAGGGGGAAAAATAGTTTCCACCGTGAGCTCATTGGTTATTCTATGAAATACTATTGGAAAACATTGACGCACTGAAAAAGCTTAATATCTAAAAGCAGACAGTTTCAATTTGGGATTAGCAGAAGAGTTTAATCCCTCTAGATCACACTTGTGATTCAGGATAGGTTCCAGAAGGACAGTTTGTTCAGACCTGCACCTCTAATAAAACGTTTAGTTCCATAATAACTGACTGAATAATAAGGCTGGACATTACTCTAATTCATAATCAAATACTAACCTTAGTATGACAAATGTGAATATATATATATATATATATAATAAAATATATTTGTAATTATATGGAGACCTTCCCTCACATTACCATCAAGTATTAACAGCGCCACCTAACGCATTTATTTATAATACTGATATTTACATGAGACATAGATTATTGGAAAAGCGTATACTTCCAGCCTTTCTGCATACGAGGCAAATGCACCAAAGGAAATCAATTTGAAGAGCTTAAAATATGTTTTTACTAGAAAACTAGTTGTTGCAGAACAAAAAAACCCAAATAGGCAATTGCTCCTATATCCTTACTAAACACTGATGGATAATTCAGATATTTGGCAATGTATTTGAATCCAGGGCTAAGAAAGCCCCAGACAGAAACCTTGGGTGTAGACCGTATATAATCCATTAATACATCATCACACAAACACACACTGCACACTTGTCTGGGTCAGATCCAGACACGTACTGACCTCTTCCTCGGGTTCCTGGGCCTGTGGTGTCTCTTGATGGGGGGTTTCACAGTCAGGGCTGTAGTGTTCACAGTAGTCGTAGGCTGCTCGAGGGTCTGCCACCAAAAGAAGCTGCTGGATGTCTCCCTAAATAACATCACAGAGACGTTTATCAGAAATATGCTGGATGTCTACACATAACAATGATATATGCAATTCCTAGACAGACAGACAGAGAGAAAGAGACAGACAGAGAGACAGACATATAGACATAAAGACAGATAGATAGATAGATAGACCTAATCTGGCACATAGCAATGAACAGCTGCACACTGTGGAATCCATCGTTTGATATTTTACTAAATCAAATAAGCATGTGTCTAAGTGTCACAAAGAACAATACATGTGATAACATCGAAAGTAGCTGCGGGGCATTAAGCATGAGCCCTTCTTTCTGTCTTGAGCTTCTTTTCCAGCCTCTCAAAATGTGCTCACAGACAGGAAGAAGGCAGACGTGCTGCTCAGCTGAAAAAACAAGGAAGAACAAAATCGACCAGTTGAGTGCTGTGCGAGCACACGTCGAAACGGCCACTAATTCAAAAATCAGTATTGTACTCCACGGCGAGACACATTTCACAGAGCGGTCCGACGCTAGCGACTGAGGAATGGCAAGAAAAATAACCAGCACCCATGCTGATGTGAAATATCTGAGGCCGTCTGTTTTTCATAAAAATTTCGGGAAAGGAAATAAGATCCCTTCTCCTACCTCGACACAAAGGCCAAACAGCTCCGTGCACAAGCCGAACCCGAGGAATTCTTCAAGCGGGAACTGTCTATCTCTGCTGAGAATGTAAACTACTGCTGGAGAAACCGCACAATACCGCTGCTGGTATAACTCATCATAAATACGTAAAAAAAATCAAGTCAAAAAAGGGCAAAGGTAAATAAACACACAGATTTCTTTGATTTGATTGGCGTGTAAAGTCAAG
This sequence comes from Enteromius radiatus, assembly GCA_032357445.1. Lineage (NCBI taxonomy): Eukaryota > Metazoa > Chordata > Actinopteri > Cypriniformes > Cyprinidae > Enteromius > Enteromius radiatus. Next base: position 6,045,157 of record JAUCMS010000044.1, on the reverse strand, counting down.
TCAAGCGGGGTGGCCTGTGGAGGAGAATGCTAACATGCAGAGGACATTAAATTACAGGGTCTACATCTGTAGGAGCTTAAGGCGCTGGAAGACATTTTATGGTACCAAAATGATGCTTCCTGCAAGCATGACCAATAAATCCTTGTACACACCGAAAAGCTCTGATATCCCTCTATACAACAAACATCTCACGATTAAGAACTAACACATGTTTAGGAGCCAAATGCATTTTAAATGAAACTTTATATGCACAACAGAAAAATGCACAATTAATAGGTAAGAAGATGTGTTTTTCTGAAACCTGTGGCAGAAATCACATATTTAAAGAATTTCACAAATTTTCCTGAAAAATATTAAATCACAGAAAACGTATAATGTGTAAGTCAGCAAATTTTGCCAATCCCTGGTCATCTTATCTCATCTAAGGCAATTGTTTTCACCTTTTATACCAATAATTTCTAAATATCATGACGAGGGACTGACTAAAATATCCTAAAATATGAAGACAGCATGATATTTTGTATATGTTGACTGACTGAAACAAATATTAACTGCATAATTATGTATGTTTGATAGCACTAAAGAAAATGTTTTTACATATTTCTTTTACTTGTTAGCCAATCTTCTTTCTTTAAATGAATCTTAAATGAAATAACTCATGATAGCCTTGTTACATAAACACTGATATTCAGTTACCCTATTCAAACATAGTCAGACAAACCATTCAAACACACCTGACCTAGTTCAACATTAAGTCAAAAATATGTTGGCTGACTACTGACATCCATCTCTGGTCAAACATGTCTCCCTTTTCAGCTTATTCCTAGTCTGATTCCCATCCAACGATTCTCCATCACTGAACAACAGTTGTTTTTCTAAGCATCTGGCACATCTTCTTCCTCACTATTGAGGCTCTGAACTAAACACTGATGGAAACAGAGAGATATAAATCTGCTTTGAATACTCGAGCATCTATTGGGATTGTCCTGTCTTACAATGTCTGCTGAGTTCTGTGTTAATTCATAACAGACACATTATTTTCAAAAAGAAAAACTCAGTGTACAGCACAGTGAGCTAATCAGATTCTTGATATTAAATATTGAAAAAGAGGCCAAAAACATCCACCAACAGATCTGTATCAAAATCCCCACCAGCTACTTGTAGTGGTTTGATTTTCTTCATGTGCGTCACCAGTCCACTCAAAATCTCGAAATGTATTAGTTACATGCTCTATTAAGTCTGTTCAGGCTTAGAATATAAAGAGCATTCAAACTGCTAGGAACTGAATACAATCCAGGGCCAGGCTGCAGATGTCAGAAGATTTGGTACTTACTGTTTATACCAAGTTAATACTATTTTTTTTTTTTAAGAAGAAATTATTTCAGACAGGCAGATACTTCTCAAAAGCTTCACCTGCCTCTCATACTCTTCCTTTAATTACAACAGCAACCTGTGGCGTACGTCTATCCTGCTGCGGTAATAATAATATTCCCAAGTTTGCCGCAGGCCATAAAGCACTTTAATATAAGACTGCTCAGATCACTTCCACCTAATGACCAGCACTATCACTATATAAAAGACTCTACTGGCCTAACTGAACTAAAAAATGAACAAGCTTGCACAATAAGATCCTCCTATTAGGGCTGGGCGATATATATCGAACGATATATTATGCGCATCTCATCAGTAAAGTCGGTTCTTTGATTAGCGCTAAA
>JAUCMS010000044.1:6024171-6043342 GCA_032357445.1 Enteromius radiatus | reverse complement strand
TTAGCGCTAATCAAAGAACCGACTTTACTGATGAGATGCGCATAATATATCGTTCGATATATATCGCCCAGCCCTACCTCCTATAAACTCATGTGACATTGCTATGCTGAGTGGTCACGAAAACTTGCACAAGCATTGGGGTTCAAAACCAAGTGACTTTAACCAATCAGCAGTGAAAAAGAAATCATTTTGTTATATGTGTGTGCTGTCTGAGAGGAGCATTTGAAGACGGTGCTCATATAGAGTGCGGGAGTATTGAACAGAGCATTTTTTGCTGTTTTATAGACTTTGAATGGTTAAATACACACTCTTGTATGTGTCAAAATGCCTATCTTTGCAAGTATCCTCATAAACACATTTATTTAGGTCTTAAGTGAAAGCAAACAGCTGAGAAAGAGAGATCTAGGCAGCTCGTAAAATGACAGCAGTCATCTAATTTTCCAAGGGTTTCAAGTAAAGATGATAGAATATACAGGTGTGCTAAAAAAAAAAAAAAAAAAAAAAAAACAAGGACCAGAAGTGTTTTTTTAGTATATGGAGTAACTGTAAAATGAGTTGAACACATGGCATCCATCCATTCTTATCGTCGCAGCTACCTGATGAAGTGATAATGCTCTATATTCTCCTGAGGACTTTGCAGTTTACATGCCAGAGGTCAAGCCCAGAGAAGAAAGTTTGGTTCATTATATGTGCACTGAAACTAAACCAGACCAAAGGTCAAATCATTACTTATGATTATCACTGTCAGCACTCTGTAATTATGACTTGAGGAACGCCAGGTATTCCTGCCAGTCATTATGCCTTGCCGTGTGACCTTTCTGTCACACAATAGACAACAGACAAGAGTAAACATTAAGGTCAAATGCAATTGACTATTGTGTATTTTTACATGCTAGGGGTGTCACTAAAAACTGCCGACAACCTCTGGTTTAAATGAACTGGCTGACTACACTGGGTTCAAAATGTTGGGTCATTTTATTGCGTTATTTTTTATATTTTTACCCAGGTGCTGGGTAGTTGTTCTTTAACTAAGTTGCTGGATAATATTTTATTCTGTGGTATTTTTCCTACCTAATCACTGAGTTGAGCCTGTTTCTGATGGAACAACCCAGCTGCTCAGTCTGAGCGCCACTGCTGTCACCGATTTGGTGCACCCTTCCCAGGAAATAAAGGTTTGTATTTAATTTATAATGTCAGTTAGCTTTTACCTCGCATTACATAAATGGATATTGTTTGTTATAACACTTTAATTTAATTTGATGTTAAAATATGTTCTTTATTTCAGTAATGTTTGTTTATGGGCAGGTTTTGGAGTCAGTCATTGCATCTTTCAGTTATGAGTGAATCACAAGGCCGTATAAAGATTGCAGTTCCCCCAGCAAAGAACAGCCCTTGTGATTTTTAACCCAGCATGGTGGGTTAACATAACCCTACCCAAACATTATGCCTAAAATCAGTGGGAAATGATAGCTGATCATTTGTAGATGCACCTAACCCTGATCATAAGCCTAAAACAGATATTTCCTGATCAAACGTTGATCCAGGAACATCTTGTACTTGATAAAATCACGCTCACCGTCTCGGTCAGCTCCCTAGTTTAGTTGTCATAGCACTGATCAGGGAGTTGGTCTCAACTTCAAAATTCTTCTCGCGCACTGGAATTGTCACTCACTAAAATTTCCACAATGCATCCCAATATCCACTGGGGCAGAGTGCTTACAAGTGCCTGAATTCGTGAATTCAATATACTTAATCACAAGCTCAAGAGGTCACAAGCTAAGGTGATTGAGATGCACCCAAAGTCTTCAGATTCACTACAACAAACTTTCAGACGAGTGAGCTGCAGCTGGATAAAGCTGACCTCCAAACATGACGTTAGCCCTCCAGGAGCAGGATTAGACATCCTTGTTCTACTGAAAGTCATGGTCAGCCATATTTCAAGTCCTGGAGTCAGTAGTTATCCCTCCTGACAGTTTAACCTAGATATTCAGCATAGAGTTTTGGAATGATTCAGAAGAAAATACAAATTGGAATAATGTCATGGAAAACGCAGATTGTTTAAAAAGTGCAACTGACTGTCAAATGCAGAAAACATGGAGTATCTAATGCACCCCAGATCTTATTTCCCATTTTCATGAAATACAGACAGGCTCTGTAGCAAGATGTGGGAAAAAGCTTCATTTTATGCACTGGCAGACAGATTCCATGCACACTTTGAATAAATGTGCTATGGCAAAAATAAGCTTTAACACACCCCACTCCCGACTTGCTTGCCCCATTTCAGAGCAATCCTCCAAACAGCAGCCGCTACAAAGCCTTGAAGCAGGCCTCAAATGTTACCTTATCACTCTACTGGGAGCCGTTAAACAGTAAAATATGTTTCCCAGCAGTTTGCAGGACACAGGCGGAGGCCAGTCGGGGGAGAAGAGGATACAGAGAAAGATTTAAAAAAAAGAGAAAGAAAGTTAAAGCCAAATGTGCATACAGCATACAGTAACACCTTAGAGGAATTCATAGCCTACATGGCCAGTATGTCCACAGGTGGTCTGACATCAGTACACTCGGAAGATGCTAGATAGATTAGATAGATGCTCTGTTCAAAAGTGAGGCCTTACTACGCCACAACAAATGATTTTTCAATCTGTAAATAAAAAACAGACTAATGGATAAAAATACTATTTAAGTGTTTTTACTTGAAAATTTTAAGCCGTTTCAATAGATTTTTTTGTGTAACATTTATAGAAATTGTGACATTATCAAAGCAAATTCTACACCAAATGTATTCCTACAAAATACAAATGTTAATGTACTTATAATTGCACATTAATTTATGGAACACAAAACGTGATTAAATTATCTTCATATAAATGGAGAAGTACATATAAAGGTGATTTCAAGCTGCACCTCTTGAGTTATTTGTTACAAAAAAACAAGCTGAACACACTATGCCTTAGACAGCTGTGCGTCTTCGGCCAAGTCATAGCACACTCTAATCATATTTTCCCCTCGGTCGCAGTTCCAGGTTCACACCTGCATAAGCAATCTGCAAAGGCTAGAAACACAGATGGTCCAACATGAGGTATGCTGCTTGTTCAGACCAAGTAGCTCATCTCCAACGACAAACAAATCTCACAAAACATCACAGTGAAATGTGTATCTGTGCCTTCTTGAAAAATAAGCCTACAAACTCTTTATTTACAGGTGTCTCTACAAAGTGACCATCCTGAAAATAATGAGTGATGCGTAATTTGACTTCAAAGATTAGTAGCACCTTCTGGTGTAGCAATCTAACCTGCAGAAAAAGACACTACAGGATGTAATGAACAAATGAATGGAGAAAAAAACTCCACCTATTTGTTATTTTCTGACAAAAAGACAGTTAATTTAATCAAAAAGATGATCACACTTACTAAAAATGTTAAAGATGAAACACCCAGTTATAATCTGAAAATCAAGTGTTCTGCTCTTGATCATAGTTATTCAGCTTGATTTTTCCATCCACTCAATGCCTAACACATGTCCTCGAAGGAGCACTAATTTGGATTCCTTATGACATCCTGGACTTCTGGCCAGAGATCCCTAAATCCATGCCATATCTCACAGGGCTGGCTAGGCCTGGCTACTTCCTTGGCCAAGAGTGACAAGATATGTTTCCTACTTCACAAACAGTCCTTGAAAAGAACGTTTGCAAAAGAACATAAATGTGAATATCGAATCTCTTCAAAACAATATCTGAAAAGTTAATGGAAATATGTTAAAGTTGAACATCTGTGAAGACTGAATGACTTTAGACTACAGTTCTAGATATCACAAGGCGTGTATCCCAGTTAAATATAAGGTGGAAATAAACGTCCATTTACCAAATTGTGTTTTCTCAAGTGGTGGTTTTGTAGGTTTCAAGACCTACTTAACCTAAATTAGAGTTATTTTGTGAATTTAGTCCTCTAAACTTAACTTACAATATCATAATATTTTTGCTATAGCTGTTGGGTTAGCAAGTGAAACTAGAACACAAAACCACACTGACTTAAATTCTTAAGCATACTTAAGTGTCAAGTCAGGGTAAATTGTCACGCATCTCTTAGTTGTGAATTGTTTGATACATTCATAAGATTTATTTGATACTATAATACAATGTAGTTTTGAATCTCATCAAGTTAGTGTTTTTAAGCGTTTCACATTTATTCCAGAAAGCAGTAACAATTAAAATAAATTATTTTAGTTGTAAACTTATATTCAGCTTTTTATTTTAGTACTTAACTTTTTAACCAATTTTCAAAACTAAACTGTGGTCACAGAAATTTACTTTAAAGCTGATGTCTCACTAAAAGTCGTGTTCAGGCTGTTACAAGTCTTATTGTGACGTAACAAAGGGGTTAGATCCAAGTGTCTAACTCTCACTCTGGGGGTCTGTTAAAACTCAATGGGCTCAAGGAAGGCAAGACAGACGCAGGCTCCCATTTTAATTCTACCTGCTAGTGTTGCTGTTGGACAGCGTTTCTTTCGTAACTTGAGTAATTTGTAATATTAGTCATATCTTTTAAAATACGTAGATTCTTTTTTTCGTACTACACATTTTTGTCATCCAATAATTTGCTAGGTAGCGATTTCCTCTTGGAATTATCACAGCAATCATCAGAATACCTTCCCTGTGCTGTTTAATATGAATGTATTTCTTGTCTGGCTGCCCTGGTGTGTAGGTTGTAACCTTACATACTCTTCCAAAACACACACATATACAAACAAACACAACTTCAATGTTTTCCAGCATAAGCATCTGCAAATACTCTCTCCATTTAGAGGTAAGGTTAGAACATAAACTAAAAAGCCATGAAAGTAACTTCCCCAGAACACCTACAGGTGTTTGGGGTTATAAAGACTTCTATACTTATGATTTACATGGACTCATTTACCCATTTAAACAGTCTATCTTCACACACACACACACACACACACACATATATATATATATATATATATATATATATATATGTATAAATCTTGTATAATTTGCTTTACACAAACTCCAATATACAATAACTTTTATGTACGACATAAAAAGCAAAAACCACAAGAAGTTCATTTCACAGAGCTTAAACCTATTAGCAAAGCTTTTGACAGTTGCTTTCATCATAATCAACTCTCTTGATTGAAACATCTGTGTTTACCACTGGGCAGCAAAATTTGACATACTTTCCAACATTACAAGCAACCGTACAGTGGGTGGAAGAATTCAGAGATGCTAAGCAATTGCTGAAAATGAGGACATTAACTATGGCAGATTTACCTCTCAGGCTATATATTTTGCAGGCTCATCACAGCCCACTGACAAACACTGGAGCAAGCAGAGAAGATCGAGGAAGAAATGGGATGAGAATTTCAAAGGATTTCTGTGCTGTACAACATCTCTAACCTGAGGCGAAAATTTAGCATGCTGTTCTTATTAGATAGCATTCCTTCAGCTCACATCAAAGACAGACTCTGCAGATATTGTCTCACAATCGAGCGTGCAGAATTACTCAGGATTGCTGTGTTGCTTCTTACAGCAAAGAGAAATGTGAATGGAATACTTCAAACTTTGCTTAATATGTGGCTTACAGTACTGTACTTCCACTGAGTTGCATCTTCACACAGATGTTTATACAACTGCCGTTTCATAGCTCAGGAGAATTAAGTTGCTTTTTTGTTGCCCCACTTGGCCCCAATTTGGCCTTTTCTTTCAAAAGGGGAATAAAAACTGTTCATTTAAAAGCAAACAACCACAAATAGCCCAACTCTCTCAAAAGTCACAGCAGGTCATATGTATATAAGCAATTCTCACTAGCCTCAACAGCATTCCATGTATGATAAAAACTTGTTTAATTGTTACGATATTGAAAATGAATGCTCCTTTGTTCAAAAACTCAACAAGTATTCAGCATCTTCTGGTGATTTATGAGCAAAGAAAACCAACTGACGTGCCCTGTTATTTGTAAGTGAAACAAATGCACAGCATTATTCATATGGCCTCGACACACACACACACACACACACACAAAACAACAGTGTGTGTATTCTCTATGGCAAAATTTAAGTAATCACTAGTGACTAAACAGTTCCCAAAAAAAAGTGGTGTGGTACTTTCAAAAGACACTAATATGTACACATTTGGTATTAATATGCACCCTTTCAAGGGTAAATAATGTACTTTTTGAAAGGGTATATTGTGCAGGTGACAGATCGTTTTTTTTCGAGAGCGTATCATTGACCTACTAATATTGTTCCACAAATCATAACTGGAATGGACTGTGTCCACTAGGGGTTTTGTAAAATAGCTTTTCTTGCCTCAAAAACTTCCTCGTCCAGGATTCTGGTCCCGAAGACAGTGATGCCATCAGTGTTAATGATTGAATGGTCACTTCTGCTGAGTGGTTTAGTGATCTTCCTCTTACAGTCCACAATCATTGTGACGGTCTTCTTTTCGATGCTAATAGCCACACGGTGCCACCTGTTGGTTGGGAGGAAATTGTGTGAGAAAGACAAGAAAAAGATTCATGAAGTTGTTTACTTTCCCTTGCATAAACAAAACCCATACAGTGAGAAAGATAACTGCTTTGTATTAGTACAGGATGTTCTAATGTCCTAAATTAAATAATTTATATGGAACAGACAAACAGCAAACTCTCTTAAACCATGTGCATTTCAAAAGGCGCCGCCTCTCATACTGACTCAATTATAAAAATTTCACAAGCCGTCTTTTGTTTAACACTGTGTTTTTTTTCAAATTGAAAAAGAGTGAAAAGATTTTCATTACATGAATTGAGAGAATACACCACTGTTTTATCACATGTAAACCTCAATGTGGCTAATCAAAAGCACAGAAGCTTACTGCCATTCTTCTTTTTATACAGTAAATGTTTGCTTTGCTAATTAGTTACATATGGTGGTGCATTCACAGTTTTCCTATTTTTAATGAATCTATATAGATAAATAAATGAATAAGCAGATGGAAAATACCACCAATAATAAACACACTCAACGGCTAGTTGATGAAAACTGTCCTAGAGTTTGTATAAAACACACAAAAATAGATGTTAAAGCCCATTAAAATAAGATTACATCTGAAATTGATGTATTATGTTGTACTACTACAGACGTTTAATCTGTTTAGACTGAAAATCTCCACACAGATCAAAAATATACAAATAAAGAGTCAACTTGCTTTCCATCTGCAAGGTTGATGGCACGGAAAAGGGGATAATCCTCAGGAGCAGGCTTCCCATGCTGATCCTCATACAGGAAGACCGGCGCACGGCCCACCTCCACACCCAGCTGCTGGATGCCCTGCTCGTTGTATACCGACAAAAGGAATGACTGTACTCCCGCCTTTGGTTTGATCGTCATAAGGATGGAGAAATCCTGAGGGAATACTCCTCCTGAAGACACAGGAAAGGCATTGTGGGTTAAACATCAGCTGTTATTGATGATTCATTTGCTTGTCTTCCTTTCCATGAGGACGAGCTAATACTACAGAACACCAGACGATGTGCTGTGATCTAAACAGCCTTGTAATATTCAGTAGCCCTTTTACAACAACCCAGTCCTCATCGTTTGTAGAAGATGGTTTAATGAAGTATGAAATGGCTTGTGTTTTTTTGCTGCTACATTAACTTTACAAGGTGTTAGATGACATAACCGATTTACAGTTAAACAGGTTGTATGAGCACTGGAGTAGAACTAAAGCTTAAACTCTCTATCTCTGCAAATGCTGTTTACTTTGCCAACCTTGAGGGATGTTTTTTTTTGCCAAAATACTTTTCTGCTAAAATTTCCAGTCTAAAATCATGTTTGGAGGCAATTTTTAGGCCAAAAATCACAGAAAACATAATCTCCTGTTATTTTGTGCTTCAGTTACCCCTTGCAGTCCGGCCAATTTGGAAGACACCCAATATATGCAGAACAGAAGGTCCAAGTTAATGAGACTAAACTAGTAAATGTAAATGATGTTATTACAGACAGAGCAAATAATTAGAGATTTCAACATCCCATTCGTAAAAACTGACCATGGTCTCAGAGGAGACAAATGACACTGGTTTTGTGAATAATTAGCATTAATATGATAAATAGTCCTCAGTTCAAAAAATATGTTATAGTTATATGCAATATAACATATTAGTTAATGTTACAGGACTAACAGCAGAAACCGTTAACAGCAGTTTGGATCTTTCTAAGTCTTTGTTAAGCTAGTTATGGATACATTAGCACGAAATGCTCTGGTTAAAAGCTACCAACCCAGGCTCACTGGGAAATATGTGAGCAGTCATGTGTTTCTTGCATGCTTCCAAAGTGAAATGTCCAGTAAGTGGCGCTAAATATGCATTCAGTTTTATTTAAAACAGATGAATGTAAATCTGACTACATTTTATTATGTTGGTTGCTCTCGCTATTGTGGCAGTTCAGAAATATCCGGTGAAAGATAAAGACTTTGAGTGTTTCACAGGACTCAAACACAAGTGCTTTGCATCGCTAGTGCAAGACTGTACCAGGTGAGCTACTGAGCAAGTTTACTACCTCAGAAAAGCCATAAACAGCTGGTTATTTAATGAAAATAACAAAGTAGATTAGTTTACAAATCATCCACTTTTACGAGTTTGTACTTGTCGGTAATCAAGTATATATAAGCGAAGCTTGTTTGGCGTGCTGACCAGGGAGAATACTCTTAGGGTTAGGAGGGCTGCCTAGGGTGTCCTAGGGTGGACAGCCCTAAGGGCTCGGGAGAAGAAGGAGGCGGATGGCCTGTTCCTAATCCTGAGTGCTCCCCCTGGATAAAAATGGGAAGTAGCTGGGGTGGAGGAGGGATACTAAGATCGAGATACGGAAGGATGGAGGTTTGGTTATTTATAGGGGAAGGCTAGGTATCTGATAGGAAGCTGAGATAAGTGGAAGATTGGAGTGGCGGAGATCGGTATTGATTACCTTTGTGCACTCCTCACGAAATTGGATTTAATAAACTACATATGGTAAAAGTGCTCTGTGGTCATAACAGTATTGTTCAAGGAACTGCGCAAAAAAGAAATACACGTTAGTGTTTTACCTCCACTTGTGTTTATTTCAGTTGGACCTGCAATGAATTGTAGGGTGTGTCATTTTTGGAGTTTTGCGAAAACGTGTGTAGAAGCACGTTCTTCCAATGCGCTTAAGCAGGTCAAAACAGTAGCCAAAGAGCTTTCTTTCTTTCTTAATGGACTCTTTCTTGAAACAATAAACATGGCTTTAATTCGTTCATCAAGGTCTGGGCATCAGACTTCTAAAACTGTAAACAGTCCAAATGCATTTAACTGAGACGGTCAAGCTACATTATGTACTTCCTGTTGGACGCATTTCAAAGAGAAGAAAGAAACAACTTAAAATGTCACTTTCCAAGAGAAAACCAATTACACAAAATTTAGGGGTGATTTACAGCCTTGCCCAAGCAGAACATTTGCTGTATTTAAGAGTAAGTAGGGACAAGGGTGCATAGATTAGCTTAATTTGCGTACCTGGGAAGAGCTGCTTGGTTGGGGTACTGAGTTGAGCCTGTTTGTCCACTCGGTAGGCCACATCTGGTTTGGATCCTCTCCGGATGGTGCAGAAGCCTTGTGTTTTCTTCACTCCTTCTGGTGAACTTTTAAAGTCTAAGACCTTGAGCACATCCACGGGTTCAGCTGTGAGGCAAATGATCAAAGCATTTGTCATTTTCATAGTTTGATTGGTAAGCACACATTATTAGCTTTGCTACATCAAATCGAAACAATATTTGTTTACTTATTTCCATTAGTACATCTAATTGAACTAAAAGCAATAATTCTGTTAGCAAGCAGCTAGATTAGAAATGAGGAAAAGTCTACGAGGGAAAAATTAAGCAGCACTATCCAAAGATACCTTTCATTTGTCATATAGATGAAAACAGTGATGAAACTACAGTTGTCGGAAAAAAACTTGTGAAACAGAAATAAATGTCCAGTCATTTAATCTTCACGGTTTCTTCCAAGTACAGTTGGGTTATTATGTAATTTTATTACACTATCCAAGTTTAAAAACAAGAAGTCAGTATTGTTAACCTTATGCAACAGGGCTTATTTGTCCTTATCCTGCCTTGAATGGTGTGGAGTGAGTATATCGACAGTTAATTATCGTTCAGCAAGTGAGGACATTTATGGGCCACATCTTGCCATTTGTTGATACGGACACGAGCAAACAAACTCCCATGAAATCCCCCTTGTCTGGGCCACGCGGTGTCATTTCGCAACAATGCTAACTCTGACTGACGGTTTTATTGTACCTAATTCCCCGCCATCGCATGTGTGCTGTGACCGTCCAATGAAGCAATTGCACTTTTACAAGGAAACCGAACAGCATAGCAGTAAAGATGTGAAAAAATATCCAGTAGAGATATTGACCCCCTAGGTGCAGATCCATCTACAAAGCCAAACATTCCAGGAGTTAAATTCACTGGTGCTGGTCACTACACTTCTACAGTTATGGCAGCTCAGCATGAGCCAGACTTTACAACACGCTCAGCTCCACCAATATACTGTATCAGGTACTACACTTCATCATGTCGGATACTACCGATGTCACATATGAAGGGTTCTGGTTTCGCTCAGCCTGCACCCCACAAATGGCTCATTTCTAATGATCCTTAACAAATCTATGCTAATGCTTAAACAGGCTGAGAGATTTATGACATGATTAATATGGCAATTTAGAGGCTGGTACTGTAAAGTGGATTCTGAGCAGCACTGTAATGTCACACTGATTTATTGCTCCGCTTGAGTCTTTTAGGCTTTGTCTTTGATGCCGTGAAAGGGAAAAGTTCCGGCCTCAACTTGAGACTGATGAACGAGGATGTAAGCAAGGTCAGGGAGATAAGAGTATCAGCTGGGTTACTTGCATCCATCAGTATCCGTACACAACTTTGTGTCCTTTAGATGCATCTGTTTGTCATCACCACTGCAAATATTGTGGTTGAGGTCGAGTTGTGTGTGAAGTCTCTGATTCTCAGGAGGTTTAAGGGAATAGAAACAGAGGCTGAATGGATGACTAGCACATAAATACTGCTATTTGGACTCCCCCGCTACCAGACACTACAAAAACTTCTGAGTCAGGTCAGATGGGCATATTTGTCTGCTGGTCAGGCTGCAGACAGGAAGTATCTCTTTCAAAGGCCTAAAAACAATAAACCGTATAAACAGAATGACTAGTTGCTAAGACTCATTACTCTCTCTCTCAGGACTCTGTGTTGGATCCGAACCAGGGTTTTATTTTCATATGCTTTGACATAACAAAAAGGCTCATTTTCCACCCTGTCTCACTCTATGAAGGCTGGGAAAGCACTTTAGAAGAATTATACTGAAGTTTTTTGATAGATCAGCCCTATAACACTGCGTATGAGGCACAATAAAACCAGCAGAACCTTTATAAAACATGACGATGAGCTGCATTTGTTAAAAATAGACACTGGGGAAAAGTCACTCAGACGCCTGGTCATCACAATTACACTGAATTAGACTTTAAGGTCAACATCTTCTCTTGGTATAGCAGTTCATGTAAAAACTAACCTAAAGTTGACTTCTTTATTAGTATTATTTTCTGTAATCATATGGTAAGAGCACACAGGAAGTGCTGATCTGGTAGTTCCTGTTGCACATATGTGGCCAGAAGCTGAAGGGTGGTGATTTTTTAGGGTTTGTGCACATGCTGAACACATTATGGTGTCGGCATGGTACAGCCTGCAGATAACTTTGACTTTGCACCACCAACCAAGTCTTAATGCACTGAAAGCACAAATTTATTGTTACCCTATACTTTGGGGCTAAGAAAAATGGACTATGTTTCAGAGCAAAAATGTTACATTAAAAATATGCTAAAAAAGAGATACTTTTAAAATTTTGATATTATATCAGATATTAAAATATGTGTGTGTGTGTATATATATATATATATATATATATTTATTTATTCAGTGAGTATACATTAAAATGAGTAAAACTGAAACATATACAATGTTGCAGAGGATTCTATTTTAAATTAATGCTGTTCTTTCTATTGATTAAAGAATCCTGACTGTTTTTTAAACATAATCAAATTGACACAATGATAGTAAAAAGTGATGGTGATAATAATAAGAAAAATGTTTTTTTACATTGATTTCTGAAGGATCTTTTGACACTGAAGACTGGACAAAATGCTGCTGAATTTAGCTTTGCCATCACAGAAATAAATTACATTTTTAAATATATTTCTTTCTTCACAGTAATAGAGTGTATTTTTGATCAAATAAATGCAATGTTGGTGCAACAAGAAGAAAAATCACTATTGTTACACAATTATATTTTTTCTTACTCACCCCAAACTTTTGAACAATAGTGTAATGTTTAGAGCAATATTTATTGCCCAATAACAGTTCTGTATTGTCTCAAACATTTTTTCTTTCTGGGCTACAAATAAACATTATACAGTATTATACAGTACATTTTTGTATAGTGTATAAATCATTTTTAGGATTTAAAAAATGTTTATTACCAAATATCTGTGGTATTAGCTTAGAACAGCTTCATTTTCTTGATAACATTAAAACAGCTGCACACAATAAAGCCCAGCGTGTCTACATCCGCTCACATTTGTGAGCTTGATGCAGTGAGGTCTTAATGTGGCTTTGTCAAATCAGTCTGTTGAGAGTTTCCATTCAGCGTAACCCCCACTGGCAAAACAAAGAGCAGCCCTCTGCATTGTGATTCTAAATGAAATGCAAAAACAGTCTGAATAAAAAGCACCCAAACTCTTAGAGGAGCGGGTAATAATTTGTAATTCTTACGAGTCTCTTCCAAAATGCAGTGCTACTGTTTTTTCTTTTCTAAACTCTAAACTAAAGGTCTCTTTGTGCTCTTCAGAATGCCTCTCAGCATTACTGCATACCTAAAGGCCTCATATATTCCAGATGTGGAGAATTGGCAGGAACAGGACCCCCCTCTCACAGAAGCTCTTAAAAAAATGTCAGCATCCAAAATCCATTAAAACAGCAAATAAGCACACTGCTCCTAATGCACATCCACAATTAAAAGCACTGGATACATTTTGTTCTTCTTTGTATTTTCCAGATATTCTCTCTGGGAGAGCCTGTGTCATGGATAATGTCATGGTAAATTTTTCACAATAAAATATGGCAAAAGTATTTAGCAGAAAAGAATTTATCATCTGCGTAATTCAGCCTCTAATATGGCTACAAACCTTGAAGAAATCTGGCAGAAATGTCAATGCCGTCAAATACACAAGAAACGCAATATCAGTTGGTCAGGCAAGAAAAATCATAACATTCAAACTGATCCAACAACATGACATTAGCCTTATCCGTACTGTGACTTAAAATCAACAGGGCTTGGACCTCATTGGTTGAATCATTGAATATCCAAGCAGGTGTGGCCACTATCTCATGTGAACTTTGTGAACTTATATAGATTTCAAATCCATCCAAAAACAAGGGCCAAAAGGTAGCTTTCATGCATGGAATTTAGTTGTGGTCAAGATTCGTATTAAACCAAAAATGTGGAAACTCGCTTTCAAAATATCCCCACCTCCCAACTGGCCTAGAGAAGTACAATGTGGTGAAGACATTATCAGGCAGCCATTTTAAAAGAGGTATGTTATATATCTGAAATGGCCATCAAAACAGCAACAAAGCAATATAAAGTATTGTTCTCATTTTACAGAGAGTAGTTATGATATTTTGTATTAGCTTAAAATAGGAGAGACAGCAGGGTCTTTAAAAGCTTACTAGAAAAACAGTATACAAAAAACAGTTTGTTTCCTATTTGAGATTGACATACAGGTGAGTTAGAAAGAAGATGCCCTAATTTTGCCTATTACTTAGAGTGGCCTACAGGACCACTTTAAAACACTCAAGTATCCACTTTTACAGGTACACAGTGTGATCAGCACTTCTACAGTGGCTTTCTGACAGTTCAGGGGTCTTTAGTGTGGACTGGGATAGTGTGGAGAAACGGTATCTCTCTCTGTCTGAGCAATAAAATGTCCTAAACTAATTCTGGGCACTCGAGTGCCTCAATGGTTTGCGCAGGGTAGTGCAGGTACCATGAATGCTGCCTCATCAACAGTTCAAATATAACAGACATGAACCTTTCTGCTATTTATTAAATCACTCTATTTTGGGAAACAGCCAACTGTCTTGTACATAGATATCAGGGTCACCAGTGATATTGTAACATTTAAAATATGTCTACACAAATATATTTCTATATACTCAATATAACAACAATTACTTCAATGCAACAGCACACTTTGAAATACTTAAAATATTTGTCTTGGTAGACTCAATTTCAATTTTAAACGCAGGAACGTACTTTTCAAAGATAAAATGTGAGTATGTCGATATTGAAAGAATGCATGGCATCATTAACAGCAAGAACATACGCTACTGATATTACATAAACAATGATTTTTCTCATCAAGCAGTGTTTTTTTGCATTATTATTCAATTTAAAATAGTCGTTATCGGAATTAAGGTTTAGAAATAGTTCGGAACGATCCTATAATGGTTATAAATGCTGTCTCTAGGCAGCTCACTAGGTTTTTGAGTCGCAGCCAATACATTTTACAATACACAAGTGAATTTTATAATATTTATAATAGTAAAATTCGCTACACATACAGTATTAGCCTAGAACTATATACAGGTTTATGCTAGCTAGCATCTCTGGAAGGCTCGTGACGATGCTCCTCGACCTTTTGCTTACCTGCTCTCACATGTGTTGCCTGTAGGACAAAAGTCAGACTGAAGATTGCACTTAAAGCGGAGTTCCTGAGCCAGTTTTTCGTTTTCCATCTTGTGGACCACCTTTCCTTATCCTTATCCATGACCGGTGCCCTCAACTGTGTCTTATTTTCAAATTCGTTCCTTTTCCACAATCCAGATTATTTTTATTTATTTCTGCACTGCCATGAGCGAAAAAAATCAATTGGTTTTCGTCGTGAACAAACTCCTCAGTCCCTCCGCCCAGTAGACTCTCAGACAGAAGGTAAATGGGCTCTCATGAAAAAAAGAAAACCGGTTTGTTCCCTGAAGAGCCCAAGTCTTTTGGAGGGTTGGACGTGTGGACTAAACCTGACCCGTGAGGAAAAAGAAATGAACACGGGGAAATCACTAGTCTTGGAAAGATCCGCCCATTATTTTTACGAGAGCTTCAAAAGTTTGACACCGTTCCCCCGAAAACTCAGAGCAAAGGTGTATCTTCTCTGAGGGATCATACAATACCGGGATGATGCTGGGACACCGGTTTAACGGAGGAAAGACGCAGGATTATCATCCAGCATCCTAAATGAGTGATATAGGACGGAATGGACTTGGATTTTCTTTTGTTACTTTAAACATTTTTATACCAGCACTTGGAAATACATATTTTTTTAGCCTATTATTATTTGTATTTCAGCGTATTTTGTTGTTGTTTCCAGCATTCTGTAATTTCCACTGCAGACCTGATGAAGTGGCATATTTCTACGTTTTTAAATTAACTTTTTTTTTTTTTTAATCTCTGGGTCCATGAAAACTTTTTTTTTAAGTGGAACAAATGTCTTTAGACAATTAAAAAGCTCTTCATACTCACTAAAAATGGTCCATTGAAATTTTTTGGGAACCTAAAACATCTTCTGGAAACACTATTTTATCAGTGGAAATGATTGGAATTACACTAAACTTAAATTGATGTGATGGCACACACAACTACTCTAGTCAAACCAGGCAGAATTTAGCTCAGAAAAATGTTCTTTTAAAGAGGCAAACCAAATGTTGGCCTGAAGTAGCCCATTTAAAATTCCACAAGAAGCAATGATAGCCAGAAAAGATACCATCCACATGAATGAGAACTACAGATGAGACTTCTTGGCCAAGTCAGAATTCTTTCCAGAAACATTCTTGAAAGAGTCCTCTTATGGGATTGCTGTACCACAGACGTCTGAAAATAATTACTCTTTTAAAGTCATTGGGCAGGTGGCAGCTGTATAATCCAGCAGTCAGTCCACAGTATAATGTTTAGATGCATAATTGACAGCATAACAGCAGTAATTGTCACTGAAATTCAGAACACATTAACCATCATTATGTGTTATCCCGCAATAAATTGGGTCCATGCAGATTCTTTCAGAGAATGCAGCGGGAAACAATAAAAGAACTGAAACAAAGAAACTGTTTCACATGTATCTTCTTTCAAAATGCTGTTAACAAAAAAAAAAAAAAAGAGAGAATCTATTTAGTGACAGATGGGACAGGTTTAGAGTTCAAACACTTGTTTTACTTTAAGAAAAGAAGGCCAAATTATTAAAAGAGAAATGTAACATTACATCACTTACTCACCAATGGATCATCTACAGTGAATGGGTGCTGTCAGCATGAGAGTTTAAAATCACAATAATCAAAAAATAATCTACAGTTTTTCAATGAATGTATTGTGAAGCAAAAGTGCGAAAATGTGTTTGTAATACAATACAGTTCAAAAGAAATGTCTGTGGATTTCCATGTACCCGCGACTGGAAGCGTTATTATACTGTACATTATGAATTCTACTTTGGCCAGTAGTGATGGTTTAAAGAAAAAAATCCTTAATGATTTTTCACCTGCTTCTTTTCATTTCACAAGATATTAATTCATGGACCGGAGCCTTGTACATTACTTGTGCATTTTTGTTTTTAATCAGCTTTTTGGACTCATATTCTGATGGCACCCATCAGATCATTCATTGTTAAGCAAGTGATGCAATGCTTATTTTCAAACTCTGGAAAATGTCATATTTAAGTGTCTTTTTTCCAGTTTAACACTTAAAAACCAAGAACAAAGTAATGTGTGTATCAAGCTTTAAAACATTGCTTCTTGTATAAAAGTAATGAGAGAAAGATTTCCATGTGTCAGATAGATAAAACTACCTTATGGAGTCAGCATTCATTTCATTTTCCACAAAGTACACAATAGGGGTTTGAGAAACCACTGCCAGAACATTCAGTCTGGTTTTCAACTTTGTCCACTGAGCAATGTGAGAATGCTAATTATGCAAATACTTAAGTGTATCATTTTCTACTTTTTCTCTTTTCATTCACATTTCTCTAAATTAAAAATCTTCTTGGTGTATTCAAACCACAAACATACACTGACTCTTAACTGGGGCAGACATAAGAGGTAAAAAACAAAAAGATGAAAAATAAAGGCATGCAGTTCTAAGTTTTTATAGTTGTCTTTATTCTATTTGGAACGTATAATTTACAGCAGGATCGATATTTGCATTGCTCATTTATCTATAAAACATATGATTAAGCAATCAGTGCAAATACATCCAAGTTAGTCTATAATTGAGCTATTGTAAGTGAACGACTTTCACTTTTGTTGTTTTTAGACATCCCGAAGCTTTCAATTTGTTTGACTAGTTTAATTTACAGTTCAAATTTAACTCGCTCACGCCAGCCATTTTAAACATTCGCTCTTCAAAAACAGCTGAAATGAATCTACACTGTATGTTGATTGAAGCTTTGAGGCATGACTCCTGCTCCTACTCTGATCTCGGTCTGCTTTGCTCCTCCAGACCTTTTGATTTTGGTCAGATCTTGGCCTCAGAGTTACTTGTTCTAGGTCATTGCTTACATCTTGGCTTTTGAGGTTTTGTCTTGACTTCTGTCTTGGCCTGACATGAGACCGCAGTTTTATCCTATGGTAGCATTACGGCATCCTGCTGGTTGGGAGAGATCAACAGGGTTAATACAGTCAGACTTACCGTTTAGCTGTTGCTGAACTTACAGTAAAAGTGTGTGGTTGGTAATGGAAGACTGGCCTAACCACAAGACTCTGGAATGTGTTCCAGTCCAAGCTAGAATTTCAGTGCTGAAGAATAACCAGCTGCTTAATACAATATCTTTATTTATTTTTTTATTTAAACGTGGTCAAATTTATTTGGTTGTGCTTTAGCAGCAAAGAAAATAGTGTATTCACCAACCTAGGCTCACTGGAAATATGTGCCATTTCATACATTTCTGCAAAACTAAAAAAAAACATACCTACACATACGAATCGCTGCAGTTTCCAGTTAAAATGAGTAAAACTCCCAACTTTTATTCCTTTTCACACAAAAGTGCGATTTACAGGTACGTTTTTGATTAATAAAAGCTAATGTTGACACAGTTAGTGGCAGAATGTTATGTTACTGTACGACTTTAAAACATTTTTAATATCCTGCATGACTTGATAACTGATACTTTTGAACATTGTTGTCACATATACAGCTTCTTTTATATAAGTTTTCTAGCTTAGCAGCCGGTTTACTCGGTAGCTCACGTGATATGGCGGTGACAAAACAGCTCAAATCAGCGTGACTGCATCAGTGATTATGTTTTAAAATAATTTTTGCATTTGTTAAACACTATCGGGTAGGATTAGGTTTGGGTTTGGGTTATTTCCAACATGATACACAAAACGTACCTCGAGTAGCATTATAAAAACACTGGAATATGTACCTGTACCAACAAACGTACCAAACATGCGAAACACGGAAACTCCAAAACGGGGTGGGACTTGGGAGCTCCAAAATAGGGAATAGTTTCCTGTTGAGCAACTTCAGCGCAAACTCCGCCCCACAGATCATTCTAAAGATTTTATTGGTTGTGTCAATCATCGTGTTAACTCCTACACTATGCAAACCTGACTCTAACCTGTGAATTTGGCTGCATGGCGGGATTGGCGCTGAATAAAGTGGTAAAAAAAATAATTGTAGTTGAGGAGATAAACCATTAATATTATTAGTCTATGCAATATGAAATCGCAGAGACGGTCCGTAACTCCCCAACCGGAGCTCAATAGACAATAGCACCTTTTAAGCTACACCCAGCCTCATTACCCCAGCCTCAATAACAATTGCCAATGGTGAAAGTCTTTGCACGAAGAGACCCCGCCCCATTTTGGACGTTCTGCCCATTTTTGGAGTTCCCGCCCTGTTTTAGAGCTCTCTGGTCTGCAGCAGGGCCGGCCCTAACCAATTTGGCACCCTAGGCAAGATTTTAGGTGGCGCCCCATTGCATTGTATACTAAGAAGTCACTCCCCTACACATCTCTCTCCATGACGGTAACAGTTACACTTTTTATAACAGGGCTGCAAATTAACCA
>JAUCMS010000044.1:5970812-5981645 GCA_032357445.1 Enteromius radiatus | reverse complement strand
ACAGCATGCTCACACGCCGGTCACGCAGGGGGCGTTCCCATAGCGTTTTGACGCAGCTCGAGTTCCCGAAGAGGAACACAATAGTTAATTAATTGTTTCAATGGACTCAATTTCAGAGAACCATTTTTACATTTATACACTTATTTAGCTACATTTAGTAAAATAGTCCACACTGCTATACAGTGGAATTCATTTGTCACTAAACAAAAGGCTTTAGCGTCAACCCCATTATTAAGGTGCCTGAATACCAAATTGCTTTAGTTTGATTTTCTTCTTTTATTTGTTAGCTAGCTAAATTAGAGAATAATTATTTAAGTTGTTTGGGAGATGTGAATTAAATATATATAATTAGATATATATGATGTAAGAATAAATTACTTTATAGTGTTGATGAAATAAACTAAGTTACACACCTTTGGTTTCAAAAAGAGCTGCTGAGAAAGTGACAGTATAAACGTGACACCTTCCTTTTCTGTGACTGCTATAATTAATCTATTTTTCTTTTTTTTTCTGGTTTGTGAAAAAGGTGTGGAAACATATTTTGCTCTTTACTTTTGTGGAAACATCTTCACTTTAGCTCTTTTACAATATCATTTTGCTGCGATCTTCAATTTATCTATTCAAGCTGTACTGTCAGCCCTGCTATTTCCTCCTCTTCAAACTCAGAAATGCGAAAAGAGTACATATGAAATGGCATCTCTACAACACTGTAAAATCTTTGCATATGAGCAATATGCACCATAACATTCCTTTGATTAAAACAAAAGTATTTTATGATCACCAAGGCTGCATTTACTATTTAAATAAATAATAAATAAACTACATACAAAAAAACAAAAAAAACAAAAAACTGCAAATGTGATTTATTTCTTTTATTTTTTGTTTTTTTTTGCTCTCCAATCGTGTCACATGATCCTTTAGAATTCATTTTACTTTTTACAATACTGTTAAACCATGAGATGTGTTTCTTAAATGATTAGGCCACTACATTTGTTATCTACCAGAAGCTTTCCATATGCAGAATCTTTCTGCTGCACTATTCCTTAGGAATCCCTCAGGAATTCATAGTATTATAATGTAACTTTTTAAAATAATGATACACTAACAAAAACTAAATTAATCCAAACACACCTTTTTTTTTCTTACAGTAAATCTCTAGTGTGTTCACAAATGGCATATATGCTACACATTCAGCTCAAGTCTCAAGTGTAAAACCAAACTCAGTTTGCCATGCTGACATATTCCTGCGGAGGGAGCTATTAATCACAGAGCCAGTTCTTGTATACTGTGATGCTTTTCTTCTTAAAGTGTAACCGATGTTTTGCATACTTAACCATTCAATCAATATGTTACCTAGAAACAACACCTTGCTGCAGCAACAATTAATTCATGGCTGTCTAGTTCAACATTTCACTGTGGTGAATGTGACTTCTTTTTAGTGCTGAGAGGCAGCAAACAAAGCACCAGACTAAATGGTCTTGTCACACAAGCAGCCAACTTTAAAATGGTTTCTGGACACTCATACAAATAACAAATGTTTTTGAGCATATTAGAATGATTTCGGAGGGATCATGTGACACTGAAGACAGAAGCAATGGATACAGAAATAGATTACATTTCAAATTATATTCATAGAGAAAATGGTTATTTTGAATTGTAATAATACTTTACAATATTGCTGTCTTACTGTATTTTCAATCAAATAAATGCACGTTTGAAGTTGCTTTTATTTGAAAAGCATAATAGATTCTGTATATTTCATATTTAAGTAATATGATGTGTTATGTGCTATAAGATGAGATTGTGTATCTCCCAACGCTCAAGCACATGACAGCACTTTTAGAACAATCTCTGCTTTACAGCATTTGTGTTGGTGGTTTGTTTTGCTCTGTTCTCTTGTGTATTTCCGTGTGAGTTTGAACAGCTGCGTTTCAGGTTTGTTTACTTGTCTTTGACAGGCCTGACTAACAGAGGCACTGTTTTACTGAAATAGAGCCATTTGATGAGCATTTGAAAAAAGGGGTGCAAAATAGCTTCTTGATTCGGTAGTGGGCATCAAAAAGGGGCAATATGCTGAAGACGATTAGCTACGCTTCACTACACAGTCACAAACACACACACACACACACACACACAAGCTAAAAACAACAAGGTAAGCGGTACAAAGCAGTTGCTGCATACAGTTCAATCACTGTAGCCTTTGAGAACATGCTGGTCTGTTTTGTCCCCTTTTCAGACACCAAGTCGGGATTATTTCGTAAAACATCTTATGCAAGTCGGGTTTTGCCAAACATTTCTGTCATTTATCAGCAAAATAATTACGCCCTTTCTCCAGCCAACACTTTGCTCTTATCATTTTTAAATATGCAAAGTTCTGTCCTATTCCAAGCCTTGAAATCATTCCCCCTCTTGTCCAAACATTGGTCACGTAATCCACACCTTGTATTTCACGAGGCAATAGGCAGAGTGCATGTGCAGAGGATTAATTCCTGCTGCCAATCCAGAACACCCGGGAGGATAGACCTTCACAACCTCGCCCTCACCTGAAGCTGGATATCATTATTATCCAGGATCAAGCCCGAGCATTAACCACCAGAAGGCATTTCTTGATTGAGTATTGACAATCCGCTGCTGCCTGCAACTTTTTTGGATTGACTTGTTGTTAGGTGATGCCTGTCAAAGGATCAATTGAGCTGATGACAGGCGAGCACCTCTTTTTCTTTTTCAGAGGTCAAATAATTCCATGGGCATAAAGTCTAAATAATCCTGGTTAACTGAAAAAGAAACACAATTAATGTCAACTTATATTACGTTGCTGCAAATTAAAGAAACAAAACACAATGAGAATGAATCTCTGAAGAATGTACTGGTTACTCGTTTCCAGAGGCTGAAGCTTTCAAGGCTGAAAATGGGTGGCAAAACCACTCAATCAAAAAGCACAAAAAATATATATATAAAATTCCAATATAATACACAGTTTTTAAAGTCATACCTTTGATTAAAACTGAAATTTACAATCCAGGCTCATTCAAAATACATGCCTCTAAACAGATTTCTGCAGCATCGTTATTACCTTACTGCATGTCTCGTGGTAGCTTCAAAATGATTTTTAAGCATGTATTGCTGTGTTTGTATTATGTTGCTTCAGGTATGTATTGCGGTGGTTCATAATTGAAATATTTGAGGAGTGTGACTAAAAGTTAATACTCAAGGTGGAAATATCCTCTACAACCAAACCCAACCCTAAACCTACAAGTGTTAACAAATGAAAAAGTTATACACTTCTTAAAAAAAATAAAGGGAACACTAAAATAACACATCCTAGCTGAATGAATCAAATATTCTTATTAAATACTTTGTTCTTTATATAGTTGAATGTGCTGACAACAAGATCACACAAAAATTATCAATGGAAATAAAATGTATTAACCCATGGAGGTCTGGATTTGGAGTCACACTCAAAATTGAAGTGGAAAAACACACTACAGGCTGATCCAACAAGTCAAAATGATGCTCAGTAGTGTGTGTGGCCTCCATGTGCCTGCATGACCTCCCAACAATACCTGGGCATACTCCTGATGAGGTGGCGGATGGTCTCCTAAGGGATATCCTCCCTGACCTGGACTAAAGCATCCGCCAACTCCTGCACAATCCGTGGTGTGTGGAGCGAGCCATAATGTCCCAGATGTGCTAAATTGGCTTCAGGTCTGGGGAACGGGTGGGCCAGTCCGTAGCATCAATGCCTTCGTCTTGCTCTGGACACTACACTGACAGACACAGCAAACCTTCTTGCCACAGTTCGCATTGATGTGCCATCCTGGATGAGCTGCACCACCTGAGCCACTTGTGTGGATTGTAGACTCTGCCTCATGCTACCACTAGAGTGAAAGCACCACCGGCATTCAAAAGTGACCAAAACATCAGCCAGAAAGCATAAGAACTGAGAAGTGGTCTGTGGTCACCACCTGCAGAACCACTCCTTTATTGGGGGTGTCTTGCTAATTGCCTATAATGTCTACCTGTTGTCTGTTCCATTTGCACAACAGCATGCAAAATTGATTGTCAATCAGTGTTGCTTCCTAAGTGGGCAGTTTGATTTTACAGAAGTGTGATTGACTTGGAGTTACATTGTGTTGTTTAATGACGATTAAGCGATTAATCTAGTTTTAGGAGGAATCACACACGAACAATCTCCTCCGCCTTAAATATCGCTCATTTCCCTTCCTTGGCTTCTGCATTTTTTGTCTTTCTCCGCCTCCCCTTCCACCACCTGAGCCAAGGCCGACCCTTGCGAAGGCCCCTCGTTTCAAGGGGTTCCACTTCCTCCGGGGGCACGCGGGGACCAGGCTGGGCTCCGAGCATCTGTTAACCTTAGCCTCCTAGAGAGTTAAACCTCCTAGGGCTCAGAGGCCGCCAGGCTCCCTGCCTGTCCCCTGGACAGTCCGCCAAACAAGCTACTTTATCGCAGAGGAAGTGGGAACTAGTGAAAGTGTTCCCTTTATTTTTTTGAGCAGTGTATAAAAATGTATTTAGCTAATGCAGTTATTTTAACTTCCTTATGCAGATATTACCAGCTTTTTTAAACTGCATTTGCACATAGTTTGTACCAGAACTCTTCATCACCCATGTGCAAAGCCATATCGTGTAAGCTACCAAGCAACTTACTGAGTTAGAAAAATGCAAAA
Source organism: Enteromius radiatus (assembly GCA_032357445.1). Taxonomy (NCBI): domain Eukaryota; kingdom Metazoa; phylum Chordata; class Actinopteri; order Cypriniformes; family Cyprinidae; genus Enteromius; species Enteromius radiatus. Next base: position 5,976,960 of record JAUCMS010000044.1, on the reverse strand, counting down.
CACAAACCTACAAATCATATTTTGTGTGAAAAGGAATCAAAGTTGGAATATTGGAAATTAAATTAATTGGTCAGTTATAATAATCAAAATTAAAAGAAATAAACACTTGAAATATATCATGTGGAATGAATGTATATACAGGTTTCACTTCTTGAATGGAATTTGTGAAATAAATAAACCTTTTGAAGATATTCTAATTATATGACCAGCACCAGCTGTATGTTTAATCAAAGATGTTAACATTTGCTTCTGTCCCTATATTTCTAAAGAATGGCTGAATGCTTTATGTAAATACCATATTTTAAATTTATAAATATATATCCATGACCTTAATTGTTATGTTTTCCCTATTAGTTTGGCATTGTAAGCTGGGAGCATAAAGTTATGTGCTATGAGACTTTAATGAGCTGAAGGACATCTAAGGGCAAATGCATTCAGCTTCTGTCAGCCCCCCTCCCAGGCTCCATTACAGGCTCATTTTGATGCGGCTATAGCATCTAGTGAATTACAATTGGTGTTTGGATGATTACATTGTTGGACAAAGATATGCTCATTGCCCGGTGATCCCAGCAGTAATCAATATCTTTATGCAGACCCTCTCCGACTCCTGCATGTAAAACATTCCCAGCACACCATCTTCCATCCACCATAACGTTCATTCCCTCAAAGACATCATGGCCCTGCGGCATCGACACAGCTGCCTGGAAATCTGTCTTGTTTAACCTACACAAAAGTGGTCTCAGTTTACCAAACTGTGTTCATGTTACAGGGGAGTCTGGGGCTAGTTCTCATATATTTGCTGGAGTAAAATGTGTAACAACTACCCCAGTTTTGTTTTCTTTTTTCAGCAGGGTTGACAGCTCAATAAACAAAAACTTAATAATAACTGGTTTTACTATCTGAAACGTGACATATCCTCTTGGTTTGAGTGCATTTAATAGCGTAGATAAAATTTGGAGATGAATAGTAGGCCTAAACACTGTGCAATAATAAAACAATAACACTAAAAATAAAATAAAACACTGTATATTCTGAGTATTTCTCATGAATTATCTCATGACTATTGCAATACCGACAACGTTTACAAACGGCTCATATGCATAGTGTTTCATTGCAACAAGGAATATTACACATATAATAGGGTATCATCTAATGTTAAATAAGTTATTTTAACTGAGAATCTGCCCAAGGCTGCTTATGTACCTACTGAAGAAATTCTCGGAACACAGTGTTTTAATGTTATTTTTCAAAGTGCCAAATCTGTGTCTGAATGTGGATAGCATATAAATGCAGCATGCCTTGCGCGTTCATGAAATGAAATTAACCCGTTGGAGCATCTGCTTTAGCATTTGATGGAACCTCTCAATGAGGCCGTCAGTCTGGGGATGGTAGACTGAGGTTCTGATCTGTTTTACCTTCAGCAGCCATTAACTAGGATATGAACAGCATTCCCTGGTCGGTCAGGATCTCCGACGGCAATCCCACCCGACTAGATAGCAGGAACAGCTCACATGCGATGGCTTTGCAGGTGACTTTTCTCAAGGGGAATGCTTCCGGGTACCGGGTGGCGTAGTCCGCGATGACAAGAATGTGCTTGTGCCCCCAGCCTGACTTACTGTAGGCAGCGGACCCACGATGTTCATCCCAAATGGGCAGTGGAATGAGTGGTCCTGGGGGGAGGTTTCTTGGGTGACATCCGCTGGCAGATCGGGTGGGAGTGTGCCAGCTCCAGGACTGTTTCCGTCTTGCTCCTGGGGACCACAAGCAGATGTTTTTCTCCCCCCTCGGCCGGGCAACACAGTACAGCAGACTGTTCTGGACAATAAAGTGTGGGAGAGTGTTAAGTTGACTGGCCCTCGATGACACGGACTTGGCCCCAGCAGTGTTTTAGCTGATCATCTTCTTTTTGTTCCTTTCCTTCAGGACCCTCACCTCCAATTACCAGGTCTCGCTGCCTTCCTGTATGGTGAGTTGATAAGTGCGTACCTGTCGGGTATTGCCATGTACACAGGTAATTGGAAGGGCAGATCTTGATACTGGCCGGGGTCCCGATACGTGTGCCGTGGTGGCGACATTTTGTAGTAAGACTCAACATCATTGTCAGCAGTAAGTTTAGGCAGCAGTCTACTTGGCGCAAACCTCGGGTCTGGTAGCTGGGAGGTTCGGGAGGTGGCGAGATGGTGCTCTGTGAGGTGTTCTTCCACCCTCTCATGTCATTCAGTGAGCCGGTTGAAGTACTGTTGCTGACGGACGCTGACCTCGGTGAGCATCCGCAGGAGTTCCTCCATCTTCTCTGGGGAGGAGCACGCGCCTGTGGGACAGGAAGTAGAAGTGAGTGACTGGGTTAAGATGACAGAGTAAACAAATGGTGAAGATCTTGCTCAATCTTTGCTCTTACACCAGTTTAATCTGCCCGCATTCTCCACCACTGTGAACTTGGTGAAAAACAACGCGACAGAGCAAGATTGTTTGTGAACCCCGGAGGGTGGATTTATTGACAAAGTGGGTGAACAAACAGGTGACGGTGGTCGGGTCATGTCCTCCTTTTTCCCTCTTCCAGGTCACGGTGTCCAGTGCTTCAGTGCTCAAACGTGGTCTCCTAGGCCAATCAATCACAGCGTGTCATCTGCTGAGAGAAATATCAAAGGGTCAGTGAATCACATGGTATCGGAGATGTGTTGAGGCATATTAGTATATGTGAGGGGGGAAACTTTTCAAGATGGGTGGTGACCATGGTGGCCATTTTGAAGTTGGCCATTTTGGATCCAATGTTTTGTTTTTTCGTCCACATTTTGGCAAATCCAACACTGAACCAGTTTCACAAAACTTAGCAAGCAGTTTGCTAACTGTAGCATGGGAGATGGGTGGTCTCGTAGGGTGTATTGCATTGAAATCTGCTGCAATGAGCCGGTTACTGCGTTCACCAGACATCGACACAATTTCTATCCGCTCCTCACGTGTTAACCTCTGCGACATGTCAATGGCAGTAAACAAAGAGAAACTTGTAAATAACTAATGAAAGAATAATGTTACGTTAAAACCAAGCACACCATTGTTTTTCTTGTTAAATTCCCAATACGTGTCAAATGACCCTCTTCCTATTGAAAAAACAAAAGTCGGATCCAAAATGGCTGACTTAAAAATGGCCACCATGCTCACCACCCATCTTGAAAAGTTTCGCCCCTCACATATACTAATGTTCCACAAAGAGAATTGTGGCAAGGCACAGATCTGGCCAAGGTTACAAAACATTTCTGCTGTACTTAAGGTTCCTAAGAGCACAGTGACCTCCATAATCCTTATTTGGAAGACCTTTGGGACGACCAGAACCCTTCCTAGAACTGGCCGTATGGCCAAACTGAGCTATCTCTCCTCTCCTCAGTGCAAGACACATGAAAGCCTACATGGGGTTTGCTAAAATACACCTGACGCACTCCAAGATCGTAAGAAATAAGATTCTCTGGTCTGATGAGATCAAGATAGAAATTTCTGGCCTTAATTCTAAGCAGTATGTGTGGGAAAACCAGGCACTGCTCATCACCTGTCTAATACAGTCCCAACAGTGAAGCATGGTGGTGGCAGCATCATGCTGTAGGGGTGTTTTTCAGCTGCAGGGAAAGGACGACTGGTAGCAATCAAGGTAAAGATTAATGCAGTAAGTACAGGGATATCCTGGATGAAAACCTTCTCCAGAGTGCTCAGGACCTCAGACTGAACCGAAGGTTTACCTTCCAACAAGACAATGACCCTAAGCACACAGCTAAAATAACGAAAGAGTGGCTTCACAACAACTGTTCTTGAATGGCCCAGCCAGAACCCTGACTTGAACCCAATCGAGCATCTCTGGAGAGACATAAAAATGGCTGTCCACCAACGTTTACCATCCAACCTGAAAGAACTGGAGAGGATCTGCAAGGAGGAATGGCAGAAGATCCCCAAATCCAGGTGTGAAAAACTTGTTGCATCTTTCCCAAAAAGACTCATGACTGTATTAGATCAAAAGGCTGCTTCTACTAAATACTGAGCAAAGGGTCTGAATACTTAGGACCATGTAATATTTCAGTTTTTCTTTCCTAATAAATCTGCAAAAATGTCAACAATTCTGTGTTTTTCTGTCAATATGGGGTGCTGTGTGGAAATTAATGAGGAAAAAAAATACTTAAATGATTTTAGCAAATGACTGCAATATAACAAAGTTTATATTAATCTTATATTAATGTTACCTGATATTAATGTTTGACATAAACACATATATTTTATAACAAAATATAATAAGATTGCAAATTGCCTCATCTTAATTCATTGGAAGGAGAGGTTCAATCTTCCCCAAATCCATGATGTATGAAGGATTGATTGAAGAACATGGCTAAAGTTTGGTGAGGAAAGTACCAACAGAGCCATTTGATTCTGTGAATTCAGCAATCCAGAAATCATGCAGAAATGAAAACAGTGCCTTAGCTCATGGTGCCCATAGCAGTGTGCTGCACTAATCAGGAAATCAATAGCGCTGTCGATCTGCTGCTTTGAAAGTGCAGTTGAAGACCTCAGTGGCACTAGACCAGAAAACTACCATCTCAATGCTAGAGCAGTCTGACATGGTCTTTAACTTTTTACTTTATTTTCATTTATCTGTGCTTTTGACTCAGATTTGTTCCACTAAATTTTCAGTTAGCCATATGATTCTTTTTATTAAGTCATCAAGATTGTAACTCTGAAAGTGCATTGCAAAGTGAAATACAAAGCTCTCTACAGACAACAAACAAACATACAAATGTATGAATATATCAGTATATCAGAGTTAAGGACAAGTGCTTTTGATTCAATAAGCTTCTCTAACTGAAGCACACATTTATACACAGTTAAGAGCCCCCTATGGAACGAGAAGCATCTGGTTGACCCATTGTGAAAAGGACATGGTGATGGAGAAATATGAGATCTACTGTATGTCATTCTGTATGTATTTGTATTTGTATATTTGCGTGGGGGTGTGGGTGCATCAATCGGATAAATAAAAAAAAAAGTTCTTATACAACTGGACGTCTCAAACTGGATGTGACAATAAGCTCTTTGTTGACTGGCTTACGTGACAACACACAATGGAAATTTTCCACTTGAGTTTAAATTTTTCAGTTCCCGTCATTTGCGTCACCCTTTGCCAATGTACAACTTTTTTATGTAATCTATTCAAGCAAATAATTAAGCTTGCTTTTGTTGTGCACACACCATAAACCTTTGCCTTTGTAAAACAAGTTTATGTTAGGGTAGAGTGGGGGAAACATCCCCCACACACTCCACACACAATGCTAGCCTGGCTTCCAGAATGAATGTAGCGTCAACGGAAGTATGGGCCCAGGCTAGCCCACAAGCGTGCACATGTGCCATATGCAGGAAAAAACATTATGAAATATTCAGAATCAATTCAGAATTGTTGAAGAGAGAATAACGTTACATCGATTTTTTTTCTCCCACCCCTATTCACCATGGTATTTGTGAATATACTAATTGTAATCAATCTGAAGAAACGCACGCATACAGATTGCGTGATCTCTGTGATGCCTAGATGTACAAAACACCTCTGTGATAAACACGGAGATGTTAGTCCCGTCCAAAATGGTACTTGAAAATCATGGACGACATGTGATAAGAATCGAAGCTCACACGTACAGTAGTTTAGAAAACTAGTCCCGTCTGAATAGGGCTACAGTGCTAGGTATACATCCGCGCTAAACTATCAAGGTGAAAGTTATCATAGCTTGTGTAGTATAGACCCAGTTCCCAACCCAACTTTGTGAATAGATTAACGGCGATATTTTTTTTTTTTGCTGCCAGTGTTGGGTGTAACACATTACTTTGTGTGTCCATCACACACAAGGCACACAACACAGAGAACCGACGGGAAGGGGAGGGGGACGTGAATGGAACAGTGATTGGTCTGGGTTTGGCACGAGGTATCATATACCCTCACCGATTGGTCGACACCCGGCAGGCGGAAGCAGTAATAAAGACCCTAAAGAACACTCCTCCTTTGTATGTTCTCCCTCCATCTGATTGTCACAACTGCACAAATACCTGGGGTGTATTCCAGAAAGCAGGTTATGTGACATACCCAGGTAAGTTTAAGGGTAAGTTAGTGGATAACCTTAACTTT
>JAUCMS010000044.1:5950175-5960989 GCA_032357445.1 Enteromius radiatus | reverse complement strand
TCTTCCACTTATCTCATCTCCCTATCAAATCTTTAGCCTCGCCCTATAAATAACCAGATCTCCTTCCTTCCGTATCTTGATCTCAGTATCCTGCCTCCTCCCCAGCTCCTCCTTACTTCACCAGCTGAGCACTCAGGGTTAGGACCTGGCTGTCCGCCTCGTTTCCCTCCCGAGCACTTAGGGCTGTTCATGCTAGGCAGCCCTCCTAACCCTGAGAATTCTCCCTGGGCAGCACAACAAACAAGCTTCGCTTATCTTAACTATTACCGGCAAGTACGAACTCATGAAACTATTATGTTTAAAAATGCTGTGTTCAAAATTTGTCTTTCTGTTAAACATCACTTGGGAAATATTCAAAAAAGATTTACAATTTCACAGGGGGGCTAATAATTTTGTCTACAACTGTATATAAATATATACATATATTGTAGCATATGAACCATTCTAACTATTGTTATTGTCCTTGTATATTGTCTTGTGTATGGTACAGTGTTTTTATGCATGTTTATGATAGATCACAAGCTAATATCCCCTCATAATACACATTTTGTGTTTGTTATCTAAGGACTTGTCACAGTGTATGTTATATATATATATATATTCTAATAAACTGTATATATTCTAATAAACTGAGAATATATATATTATATTTTAAAAAATAAAAAAAATGATGTGAATTATTAAACTATTATTCATTTTGAAATGGTATCTTACGTTAAATTTGTTAATCCTGAAAATGCAATCCTTTTTTTCCTTCAAATGTTACTCCTAGTATAAAACTGGGAAACCACAATGTTAGGTCATCTCTTTAAAATTGTAAAAGTGTTTGGATATATATCCATAATCATTCATTTTAATTAGCTCTTCCACTTCTTTAGCCATATACTGCTTTGTAAGTCTCCTCGCTCTTTTGTAGATGCCAATAACACACACGTGAAAGTCTAAAAGCAAATGCTGTTTGTGTCTTCTGTTCCCTTCTGTTGTTTTTCACAGGTAAACCTGCCAGTGTCATGCCACGTTGACTTTTGTCTCCATTCTCAAGGTCAGAAACTACAAGAAAAGCTGTCCAAGCAGGATCAGGACAGGACAAAGGAACTGAAGCACTGACCTCTTGTCTTAATGAATAAGAGATGACAAAAGCATTCATTATTCACCACGTGCTGTAGTGAGATTTGCCACTGACATACTTCCAAACTATGTAACTTCTAATCAATTTGCCACATGAGACATCATAAAAGTTCATGTTTCTGCTTTCTGAAACTCACCCCATAAAACTTGTAGACTTAATCATCTATACATCAATCATCCTACATTACTGAAGGCAGAGCCTTTCATGTGCTCTCAAAATAGATAGATTTCAAACAGCTTCAAAAGATTTGAGATAATCTAATATGAATTCTTCCGTATTGTTTCTTAGTAGCTCAAAGGTCAGCAATGTAAGGACCAACAAGCAATCCAATATGAGAGATGGCTCTGGGAATTGCACAAGAAAAAGGTGTGTATTGGAGCCCCTGCTTGGAGATCAGATCCTCTGCTATTCTGTTATGAGTTTTGAATGTGTAGAGGATCTGAAGATTGAAGATGTTATGGTGTTCTTGAAAACAAATGGCTATTGTCATCACTGATCAACCTGTCTTAGTGACATCACTGTAACCATAAAAGGTCTCGACCAATGTGAATGTATATTCACATTTATTTATACATTGAAGCTTTAGAGATGAAAGAAAATGAGAGCACTCTAATCTTTAAGCTAAATTACTGAAACAGTTGTAAGTAAGGTGGATGTTTACTCCATGTGTTCGATATTGACTGATGTCAGGAGGGTATTGACCTGACAGATCCAAAAAAAATAAATAAAGCAACCACCCAAGGCAAAGAAACGCTGCAAATTAGATCTTTTTTTAATTAATAAGTATTTTTCCTAGACATCAATGAGATAAAAAGGAGAGCAATTTTACTCTTTTGCTAAAAAAGACCATCATGTAAATCAACTGTAGAGTTTCAACAATGTTATAAAAAACTAGACAAAATATAGAAATATATAGCAATCCAAATGTTATCTTATCAGTCACATGGTCTGAATTTTCCCGCTCTTGCAGAATATAATTTTGGACATGATTTCTATAACATGAATGATACATTTGGAAAGAAACATTTCAAGCAAGAAGACTGAAGCAAAACCATACTAAACACAGATATTAAACTATAAGCCATTATAAATGTTTATTTAAAAAATGTGCTTTGCGTTTATGTGTGGGTGTAATTTTGTAAAGCTGGTCTGCTTTCTTGTGAGTTTCCCAAAAGCATTGTAAACTTAAGTTGTTCATAAAAACTCGCAGGCTGTACACCAAAACCATTGTACAAATTGATATTCTCAGAATAGTCCATCTGCTATTATGATGATACATTGAATTGTTCGGTCTGAACATGAAACGTTCGGTCTGTGCAAAAAAACTGAACAGTATTTCTATATTTTTTTACCTCTCATTAACCACAATCTCCGACTGTCCTGAGCACATTCACAACATCTGGCGTATGACACATCAACATGCTCTAGCACATAGATACACATAGACGTAGATCCTGTTGCAAATTAGCTCAAACAAAGATTTAAATCAGAATAATTTAAGATTCGAGGGAATTTGCACAGAATCTCTGTTTTACGGCGAGTCGGTCTGCGATTCACTGAACGAGCCGTATAACATTAACTCTGCACTGGATATTAAAATCCAGATTGTAGTGTAAGCACTATTAATAAGCACAGTAACAAGATCGGCAGTTTAAGACATTAACTTGTAAGCTGACATTTACTTAACATATACTTCTCTTTTCAATAATACATGGCTTTTTTGTATATACCTAAGACACATAAATTTAAACTAACACATAAACGCATGCATTCACACATTCGTATGAGTTGCAGGAAAAGAGAAGGTGAGGAAAGAGGGAGTTTAAGAGAATGAAAATATGAAATTCCAATTTTACAGGCAATAGATACTATTGCATTGACTTCAACCATCAATCAAAAGATTAACTCTCGCATTGAGTTTGTCAATGAGTTTATATCAATTTGAGAATTGTTTTTGTGAAAACCAGAGGTTAAAGGTCTCATCAGGAATTTCAGTCTGGTCCTGAGTTGGGGGATGGAGATCCATCCAACAAAATCTTTAATTATTTTACCCATGTAATGATAACGATGTCCTGTGTCTTTGATCATTATCTCGGTTATTTGCCCACAATATTCACAATCTCCTTCCTGAGTTGGGATTCTCAATACGTGTTCTTTTGTGTTAATAAGCTTTTCTGTTGGATCTGCTTGCAAGTGGTAGGCAACAGGGTATCATGGACCGATTTATGACTTCCTGTTGTCTTGAGGCCTCTTCATTTTCAATGTTCCGATCACATCTTAAGTGTCTGATTCTCTCCTTACATAGGAATAGGTATTGTCATGCGCTGGATGTTGTGAATGAGCTCAGGACAGTCAGAGATTGTGGTGTATAAGTGGTAAAAATTGATTGAAATACTGTTCATTTTTTTGCACAGACTGATCATTTCATGTCTGAACACCTCAATGTATCTCCCCGAGCCGCAGGGTTTAATTTGGTTTCTTCTGTGTGTTTTGTATTTCTTTCTTTCTTCTTCTTTTTTTTTTGACTCAGAGCTTTGGAACGTTTGGTGCTCATTGACGTCCATTATAAGACTGCAACGATTTGAGTTATAACTCTTTGTTTGTGTTCTACTAAAGAAACATAGTAACCTACCGTACATCTTGGATCCCCAGTGTTATGATCTCAGCCGGCATGTCTGTCTCTGTCTTCTTATTCAGTTACCGGACTCAATATCCCAGTATGCACCTCTCTCCTCACAGCTGTTTGTCATCATTTACTAATTATCCTCTCACAGCGGTTTGTCATCATCCCCTCATTATCCCCTGTATATATAGCCTACTAGTCTGTTTTTCTTACCCCTTTGTGAGGTTTTGTGATTACCTCTGTATCCAATTCCAAGCGTTTCTCCATGTTTGTCTGTGTTTTCTCTTTGTTTTCTGTATGATAGCCGCCTGCCTCTTTGACCCATCGCCTGTGTACCCCGACTTTGTCTCTTGCCTCAACTCCGTAATCCTGTTTGCTGTTGTTTTGACCCTGTTTTGCAGAATTTTTATTTTTGGGTGAACTCTTCCTTTAACTGTAATTACACTAACATTTTAATGTAAACTCAATAATTTCTTATCAGATTCATCCATGTATGCCAACTATTAAATAATATAACATGCCCAAATTGAAGGATACATTTTATGAAATTAAACTGCAGACTGTGTTAAACCAAAAAAATACATTAATTAGAATGTTGAGATATCTATAATGATCAGAAATCTCTGAAAGAAGGAATGAAATCAACATCCTCAACTGACAGTCCATACTACAATACATTTTCGTATGGCGACATGTTCCTACCTGACATTTAGATAATTTAACAAACATATCATTGATTATGTTCTGGATTTAGACTGATTGCATATCGAAATACATTGTTTAATTAATAACAATCCACTATTTTACACAGTCACTTTTTTCTTTACTTTGTTGGTTGCAGTGCTAATACCTCGGTTGCTTTTTCAAGGTGATTAAAGTACAAAAAAACAAAAAAATTACTACTTTTGTTTGGCACAAATCAGTGGTTATTGTAAACAAACATCAAAAAGCTATTTGATGTAAGAACTGAATAAAGAACAAAGTAGACAAGGCCGTGATCTCCCCCTGAGGTCACAAGAGTACTTAAAGGTCATTTTTGCTATATTTTCAACACAAAAACGCCAGAATTTTGTCAGCCAAATCCTGTTCTGAGCACTATGGTATTAGAATGTCCCCTTATTCATTACGATAACCCTCATTTTTTTGTGTAGCGTGTCTTTTATCTGTCACTCAGTCACTCAGAAGTCTCAGACTTGAAAGAGAATGTGACAGTGTTCCAATTTCACATTTGATCTCTAAGCTCAAGTACAAGCTTATCTTATCTTCATACCAAACACTTGAATCTATTACCTCACCATGCTATGTAAGCTAAAAATGATCAGAGACCTGATCTTGAGGAGGCACAATTACTATTAAAGTAATATTTTTCTTCTCTTTCATGAATTTAGCGTGAAAAATGTGCATGCGTTGTTATACGGCAAACTAGTCATACTTGTATTAGAAAATAAGAGAATACTGCATGTCATAGTGTTACCTTTATATAACTTCATGTAACTGTGACTGAAATATTGTATTATATTGTTGTCATTTTTCAGTTCTTATTGCAGTGCCTCAGTGGGTCTCATTTACATAAGATAAAGAAAATATGGTAAAGAGAATAATGAAGATTGAGTCATCTAACCACACAATTATGGACAAGGAGCAGGACATTTGCATTCAAAAGAACAATCTGCATTTGTACGATTTTAACAGCTGTGCTCATGCTCCATGTGAACAAAATACAAATTGCTTTATGCCACCAAAAGATGTTAGTCCCTCCCTTTTTGGGAGAGGTGACAGTGTGTTTTCAACCAACGTCTGTTTCGTGATGTTGAATCGCTTTGCTGAATCATTGTTAGAGCAGGAAAATACATTTTTCATATATCTCATGTCTTCATGATTCAACACCCGTTTTTTACACTGTTAAGGTCGAATCTCTGTGGTTATTTGACAAAAGGAAAATGAAAAAAATCAGAATATGTGGGCAATACTGTATTTTTGTGAAGCAGTGCTCCAAAATCACTAAATTGTAGTCCAACAGTAGCCTATTGGGACTTTTGTATCACTCTGTCTTTGTTTGTGCCTTACAGCAACATTGTCGGTTTGTGCATTAGTGGCACGGATTTTTTTCAGACTTTTTGCATATTGTCTTTTTTATAAACTACAAGTGACTTTATAAGTTAATATTTGAATCATTCCTTCAAATCATTTGTTCGTATACACTGATTCATACAGGAATGTACCCCTTTAACTAAATTCATCACTTCTGACCTACAGTATATACCCTCTAGAAGCTTGTGTTCTGCAAATGAATGACACATTACTGTGCCATCCCAAAGTGGCACAAAATCACTTTGACAAACTTTTTCATTAACTGTTCCAACCTGGTGGAATGACCTGCCCAACTCAATTCGAGCAGATGAATCTGCAGCCATCTTCAAGAAACGACTAAAAAATACATCTCTTCCATCTTTATTTGACCCTCGAACTCTAGTACTATCTTTTTTATCTTTTTTTTTGTTTTATTTAAACACACCCTTGACCCTCTATCAATTGCATATTCATTCTCTAACTGCTAGTTTTCCTTTAAAACTGACTAGATTTTTTTTTCTATACTTGTTGTTATATTAATTTTATTGCATTAGGCTAACTGAGACTTGTCCTAGTGCTTGCGTATTGTGGCTCTTTTGTTCATTTTGGTACCACTTTATAAGTGTCCCTAATACCTGTGTACTTCCAGAGTAACTAGATGTGTATGTAACCATTGTTGTTACCAATGTCCTGTTACACATTTGTACTTACACACACCATTCTGAGGGTTGCTACATGTGTGAAGTTACAGAAATATTACAGCTGTAGATATTATGTACCGGTGTGTACTTACACTGTGGTTACATACTACATACACATCTAGTAACTATGGAAGTACAAAGGTATTAGGGACACTTAATATAAAGTGGGAGCTTGGTTTTTATTGCTTCTATTGTCTTTGTTTGTATGTCGCTTTAGATAAAAGCATCTGCTAAATGACTAAAATGTAAATTAATGAAACACATGGCTGTCTTTCTGAATGAGTCATTGAATCAGTTACTCGGCTGACCCATTTAAAATACTCAAACAAGTGGACTCTCTGTCTGAGTGATATTCACAAATGCTGATTCATTCTGGAATTAAAGCGCCACCAGTTTTCAAAACACACATTAATTCAAGAACAAAATGCCGTTCTACTGTGGTTTTGTAAATCTAATTGAACTGCCATTATCAACTTAACACATCATAACTTAACATAATACATTGTCTGTATAAAATTGTTTACAGAGTATAAAAAGAATGTATGAAAGAAATATTACACCCACCTTTTCCAAAGCATTTGGATCATAGTCACATGATTTTAGAAATTCAGCTATTTATACTTTATGTACAGCGTGAATGATTGCTTGAATTAAACATCCATGTGAACTCATAATAATGCAGTAACTAATTCTTTATATATTACATTTCAGCTATTTATTGATAATGCGTTGCTGTCAGATTTAAAGGAATAGTTCGCCCAAAAATTTTAATTACCCCATATTTTACTCACCCTGAATCCATCCTAGGTATATATGACTACCTTTTTTTAGACAAACACAGTCAAGTTTATCCTATCCACCTGCATTACCAAGCTTGGAAGAGTCAGAATGATTTTTTTTTTTTTTTTTTTTTTACTTTAGGATGGCTGGTAGGGTGAGTAAAACATGGGGTAATTTTTGGGTGCACTATTCCTTTAATGAGCTTTTCATGACATACAGTACTGCAACAACCCTCAGAATGGTACTGTATGAGCATATACAGTGTTACACATTTGCCTCTGGTTTACATATTATAAGTATTCACATTCAGAAAATGCTCTGACATCAGTCCTTGGGAAAATGATTACATAACCTCTTACATACATATGATATAGCAATTTACAAGTCAAACGATTTATTGATCACAAGTCCTTTTATATCAGAAAAGTAATTTTGATGTGGTGACGCCAAGCCAAGGAATCAGGGGAGACCTTGATTAGGATTGTTCTCAACAGCGCAATGTCGAAAGTGTACCTGTTCGGCTACTGAAGTGATTCATTTACATCAGCTAAAAGAGGGTATAGCCTGTAGTCAGACTCAATTCATCAACAGCCCATGAAAGAGCAACAGGAAAATGGTCGGCCCTTTTGAAAAATGAGCCTGTCCTAAGTGTGATCCTCAGTCACCATGTAATAATAGATTTGCAATACAAGCATGGTACATCCAGGGTTTCCAAATTGTTGCTATTAACCTTGTAAATGGACCTACCATCCTTTTGCACAGCACAATTATAACCTGCCTAGTGATTTTCCATGTGATGGGGACAAATATAAGTAATGCTATCTCAAATTCTAATTGAATCAATACACATAAACCTGCTGCAAAATATATCTATAAAATGACCTTTAAGGCAAAACGCAGTCGTAAATTATATTTAATTTACAAACACTTGTACATAATGCATAGAAGTTTCCAATGCAGCAAGAAAAACGATCATGAAATATGTATAATTACATTATCATCAAGGTGTGAGCCAGCAGGCAAGAAATGTTACAGAAGAAAGTGGGTTTCTCACACTTTCTGCTGCAACTGTGTTTAAATACATACATTCCTGCCCCAGAGGAGCTGTAGCTTGTTTAGACACTCTTCCAGACAAGAGGAGGTGGAAGACTGAGTGCTGAGGTGTCTCCAACACACTCGTTTCCACAGATGCTCTTTCTGCCCGCTGTCAGGAAGAGACTGTCAGTAGAAATGCGCACTCCCTCAGGAACTAGTTACAGAACAAACAATATGAGCCCCGCTACCTTAAAATGGCATAAACAGCCATCTTCTTGAGCCTCCAATGTACAATCACAAGGCTGCCTGTAAGCACATTTAATAAGCCAATAAGGGAGGAATAAAATATGTATTTTATACATTTAGTTAAAATCAACAATCTTTAAACAACAATCTCACTCCATACAGCCATGGACAGATTTCTGAGATTAAAATCATTGGTAGCACTTTTTAATAAATCCCCATTTGTTAGATACAAATTAATGAATTGTATAAAATTTGTAATAATTGTAAAATTTGTTAAATGCATTAGTTGACTTAACTGACTGAGCAATACATTTGTTACAAAAATAAACATTCTCCCTTTAATTACTCACCCTCAAAGATAACAAAAATAAAAACTAGATTCACTTTACTAGTCAGTCCACTTTAGACATTCTACTAACTATAAGTATTTTAGCTACATATCAACTACATGTGAACTAATTCTCATGTGTTTGCTGCTACATGTAACTCTCCGAGTAGACTGTTAGGGTAGGTTTAGGGCTGGTAGAATAAGTTGGCATATACTTTCAAAGTTTTTCAAAGTCAGTACACTATGTTGTGGACCCATCAAAATAAAGTGTTGTGGACCCATCAAAATAAAGTGTTAGAAGATATTAAGCAGACAGTCTACAAATACTCTAATGACTGCTAGTTGACTACTGTCCACTTTCCTACTTTGTATTAGGGGGCCTTAATTCACCCAAAAATGTAAATTAGGCAATGTTTAACTTACATTTAGTATTCTAGGTATATGTGATTTTCTTCTTTCAGATGAATCCAAGCAGAGTTATATTTAAAACTGTCCAGACCCCTCCAAGCCTCTAAGCGGGACTAAGCGGGTGCTTGCTGTATATATCCGTAATAAAACATCCCTCACACGGCTCCAGGACATTGAATAAAGGCCTCCTGTAGCGAATCCATGCATTTTTGTAAGATAAACATCTTTATTTCAAACGTAAGACGTATTGCTTTGCATAATTAGTGATGAGTACGGAGAGAGAACAAAACCAGTTGCCGGTCATGAATTAGAAGTTTTTTTTTTTTTAAATGTTAAATTGTATTGGCCATTTAAAGGTATTTCAATAGGTAAAAAGGATAGCATGAGCTATAAAATGTCAAATATAACCTTCATGAATGCAATCAAGTCATTTAGCTCATGCTGTACATTTTAGATGTTGAAATACCCATAAAATGCCAAAAAGTAATTACAGACTCCTCTTATTGAACTGTTATCTCTGCTTCAAATTTCTTTTTGGCAAGTTTTTTGTTTGTTTGTTTTTTTTGCCATTTAGAAATATTTCAACAGGTACAAAAGGACTGAATGAGCTACAATACATCAAATATAACAACCATGAACGAAATCAAGTCATTTTGAGGCAGAAAGTACTCAATAAGCAGAGTCTGTCATTACTTTTGGCAAGTGTTAAACAGCTTTTTATGGGTATTTCAACATGTAAAATGAAGTGCATGAGCTAAATGACTTGATTGTATTCATGAGGGTTATATTTGACAGGTTATAGCTCATGCAGTGCTTTTTACCTGTCGAAATTCCTTTAAATGGCCCATAAAACCCATAAAATACAGTTGCAAAAAAAAAGTGATTACAGATGGCAATCAGTTTTTGGCAGATGATCAATTTTCAGCACAACACTGGGACTGCTTCCGGTTACCACAGTCAGAGGTGAGAAAAAAAGTGTTTATCACATTAAAATATGCATATTTATCTTTCAAAAATGTATAGATTCACCTTTAATTACATTTATAATTACACTGTTGATCAATCTCTTATACTTTAACCCACCCTTAATACCACCAAACCTGTCCCTAACCTTACCCGCATCTCACCTCAATAGCAGCAGAAGTGTTTTGCAGTACTAACTACTAATAAGTACTTTGTACTTCTTTGTCATGTAATTATATAACAAATCCCTTATAAAGTGGCACCAAAAGCATTTTACACAATAGTAGGACCACAATATACCACAAAATGCTTCATGTGTTTGGCTCTTCACTTAAAAATTCAGGGAGTAGCCAAATAGAGAAGAGCCAGATGAGGCGGCATCATAATAAGCTCTTGATAGCATTATCTAATATTATGAAGAGGCTTGTGACTGCTCCATCACAGTAAATAAAATAGATGAGTCACATAATGAATGCGTGAAAATGTGGAGAGTGTTTCGGTAGGGTGCTAACAAACACTTATCAGGGCCGT
>JAUCMS010000044.1:5928221-5938738 GCA_032357445.1 Enteromius radiatus | reverse complement strand
CTTCTTTATTTCAGAGTGTTGTTAAGTAGTCAACAAAGACATCAATTACCTGAAACTAACCTTTTTGCAAAAAAAAATCATATTCTGGAGGTTAAATTCCTGGGGTCAAATTGACACGTCTTTAAGCTTGTTTAGGAAAGAAATGACACAAAGCGAGCGCCGTGTGTGTGTGTGTGAGTGAGGGAGAGACACGTGAGTGACAGAGAGATGAAGAGAGAGCAGAGAAAGGAAATGCGGTTGAACGAATTCGCTGCTTGTTTTAAATAGCGTACAAAAGAATAACGAAACGCAATATGTGACAGTCGGTATTGATTTTTTATTTTTTGGTCGGTGTTGAATCTGTGGCTCACCACCACAGATTCATCTATGTGTGGGAAACACTGATCGCTATAAATGTTACGTTCCAGGCTGTGAGGGGGATGTAACCCCTTTTACTCCCTTCCTATAGAAAAGGACTGTCAACAGTCATGGTCGATGCCATCTACAAGCGGATACAGCAACAATTCAATGCAACACTGAGAAACGGCCAATCAGAGCAGACCTCCTCATTACTATTCATGAACCTTCCAAATAAGGCAAAAACAGACTGTTTCATTCTAGGGTCAAATTTAAGGGTTGTAAATGGACCTGTAAAACCGTTTCTGGACATTTTTTCACCTTACCTATGCTACATACCTTCTATGTACATATCAGACAACAATTTAAAATATTCTCTCAATGCCTTCTAGGGCAACTTTAAGCATTTAGTTTGGTGAGTTTTTCAACCCTGGTAACAACCTTAAAAAAATAAAATCAATAAATAAATAAAATTCAATATGGGAAAGGCAGACAATAATCAGAGTATATACCTCTAGTGCCCTACTGAAAAGACACACGAGAAATCCTTAGCACTACATAATATAACTGACAGCATAAGTCACTCAAAATAATGACAGTAGGGAAGGGAACGGTGGCACAGTAGTGTTCTGCATTGTTTGATACAGTGATGTGTCTTCATGATGTTTTAAGGTCTTTCTCATAGCAAAGCAACAAGAACAATTCAGCTCCCAGATGTCTCAACTGCACTCTGTGTTGCTTACATTGCGTGGGAGGTTGTAACTGATAAAAGCCATGGCAGGTGGGCTTCTCTTTGAAGCCATCAGCAGACCCAACTGCCAAACAGGACTCAAAAATTCAGTCCCCCATAACAGGTGTCGGGCCAAGAACAGGGAATTATGGTAAGTGATGCATGCAAGTCAACAAAACAACCACACAGTCAACCAAACATCACGCTAAACTTGTCGCTTAGTAAGGTAATCCAGTTGGAATAAATCAAAAGAGACTCAGCTATCGGAAAATATAGATGGTTAGCAGCAAACCGCTGACAGCATGTATAGAGCCCGTTATTGATCCAGTCGAAGCAAACCACACAAATGCAGGGCTGGCTGACCGGTAGCTGGTTAAGCTGATTCAGTGATCAAAGATTTAATAGAAATGTCAAGTACAGCGCAACGCTGACTGGAAGCAAAGGCTGCACCTTCTAACCCTCAGCAAGTTGTGTGCTTCTGTCAAATGTTAATAGCTATTCAGGTCTTGGCTGCCGCAAAATCCCCTTCATCAGAATGGAAATTGCCTTGCAACTTTTTAATGGGTTTATAGGGCTTTGTTGCATATAAATGGCTTAGGTAATCAATAACAATGTGTGCTTGTTGAGTCACATGCGAGATCACAATCACACAGCATCTCTATCAGCAAAGACACTCATTTTAAGATCATTTATATTACGAAGACAAAGCCTTTACAAGCAGTCTCCACTTACACTGGAACAAGATCTTTTAAACATACACATCAGTTGACTTTAAGCAAGCCATAACACAATTGGTTCGGTCCCTCACTCTCTTATAAACACAATTACCCACTCTAGCATTGTATAATGAAAACTTAATATATAATTATCAATATCACAGGAGACACTTTAGGCAATTGACATTTTCATAAAAGCATAAAATCTTCAATTTGGTCATAATTTACTCACCCTTTTGCTATTGCACAAATTTAAGATTTTATTTATTTTGTAGCTCTTCAGATAAAAAATAAATAAAAATAAATGTTTTGCAGAATATAAGAAGCCAGAACTTTTTGGTTACCACTGACTTCTAATATATATTTTGAAATAAATAAATAAATAATAAAAAATATATATATATATCTATATATATACAGCTTTGCAACAACAAGTGGGTGAATAAAGTTTGACTAAATTATTATTTTTGGGTGAACTACCCTTTTAACCTTTGCAATGCAGTTTGTTTTTTTAGAAACTGCACACCTTGAAAATGGAAGAATACAAACCCGCCCTCATGTGATCTCATGTTGAACTTGTAATAATTTGCATTTCAACAGATGGCAAAGTCATATGACGCAGTATGAGTTTGCTACTAAAATGAATAACAACTACTCCCCTTGACTTGAGGAAAATCAATAGATTTTCAGATTATTCAAATTCAAACTTAGCTTTTTTTATTTGACTAACTTCAACCCCAACATTCCAACATATCTAGGATTTAATCTAGGATGCATGAAGAAGAGTGCATTTTATTTAATTTTCATTGCAACAAAAGTGAGGAGAAACTGCAGCTGTCATGCACCAAAAAAGGAACGAAACATACCATGGATGTCCATGATTCAATCGTTGTATTCCAAGTCCTCTGATGCCATGTGACAGCTTTCAAATCCAGTACATTCAAATCTGCCTTACATATGATAGGCACAGGAATTTGAGGTGAATCTGAATGTTTTGAAAGCTTGGAAGAACTTGGAATACAGCGTGACTCAAATGGAACATTTTTGGAGTCTGCCAGACAGTTCTCTTTCAATATCAAGCACAAGCAAAATGGTATGATGTGATGAACAATAAACGACAGTTTCTTAGTGTGGCTGTAGGATTTGATGTAAAAGATTTTGGATTATATTGCACTGAACTGCAACATAAGGAAAAGTGTGAAGAGAAAATGCATGAGTTGCTGTTAATTGCAACATTGTATTGTTTGTTAAGGTTCTTGTAATAGCTTCTAAATATCACATTTAAAAAACAAAAACAAATAAACGTTCAAGCATTAAGGTAATTTGCACTAGAAACTGAAAAAAGTCTGTAATGCTTAGAGTCGATGTACTTGCTCATGTGGAATCAGTGCTGCTGCTCATTCAACATGCGCACGATCGGAACTCTGCTGAAAATACTTGCGAGGAAGGAGACTATACGGTCCTCATCTTCATTCCTATGAGGTTAACGAAAAACAACATCTAGTTATTTCTGAAAGAGAGCGGAAAGGTCAGTAACCGTCAATTAAATAACAGCTTTGCGCAATCGACTTAACTTACTTTAATTACGCGGATGCATGTTTGAAAACGATCAATATCTTTTTGCGATTTGTCATTTATTAAATAAATGGCAATTATAATTCTTCTTACTGACTAGCTACTCTATTGGATAATATTTAGCTAAATTTCCATAGGATTTTATTTTTAAATCTCTTTCTCTCTCTCGTGCATTTTATAGAATTTAACTGTGATTCCCATAATGGCTAACATTGTCTAAGTATGCAGCTCACTAGGTCTTGAAACAGCCTGTATGTAGAGGTATCTGAAAGGTTAACCTGGTTAAGCAGATGTCCAAACGTTCTCGCGTCTGAGGGTCCTTTAGGACCCAGCGGAGAGCTCAAGTGCGCGGCTTGAATACGCTTCATTCCCTCAAACTTACATTTGGAGATGATAGCTTTCAGCAGGTTAGTTGTTCTCTCCCGGGCAGGATAGGTAAGCCCTGGCAGCAACTGAATTAAACTGGAGGTTTGGCTGCAATAACTCGCATTTTACGGACTGAGTGCCATTACTATGACTTTTATTGACAAAGACTGGATTTCTTATCAGTAAAGTATGTTCAGCTGGCCGCTGAACGTTTGACAGACCTGTGCATTGCATTCAGACAATTGCTGTGGAGTAACATTTCTGGGACATGATCTGATCAGTAAAGACCGGATTCATTCACTGGATGTTTTCTGTCTGGAAAACTGTCAAGGTGGGTTATTTTTGTCGCTCGCATGTTGCAAAAAAATCTAATCATCATCCATGCACAGGTATTTTCTTAGCATTTCTGGGGAATAATCGATTGAGGCAGCTATAAATATTCAACGTTCTGACCCGTTTAGTATATTAGAGATCGTTCAGGTGTTTTTCCTGTCACCTCCAATGTATCCATTAATCTATTAACGGCTTTATCCAAATGTAGAACTATATTTCCCTCTAAACTACCCGGTTTTGGCTACTTATTCATACAGGCATTATGTTTGCTTTCTGTTTTAAAGGAATGCATATCACACTTTAAGTTTGCAATTCGCATTACTTGACCACAAGCTCATATTATTTCATTACCTTTCCACTTCTCGTGCGCACGAGCGTTCCAGGCGCGGTTTAGTCAAGGCATTAAAGATCAACAGTGTTTTGTCTCCAAAAGAAAGCGTTTTGTCTAGTGCTTTGTAGTTAAAGACCATCATCCTGTTGCTCTTTCTCGTTCACTAAAATAAAGATTTGAGTTAGTAGCAAAAAGCATTTCTGGTTTGCTGCATCAGGAGAATAAGTTAAAAAGATCCTTTTTAGTTCATCAAAATGTGTGTGTTGTTTTAGAACTCAGAAACTAATGTATTGAAAAACCTGAATGAAACATCTTAAAAGAACCATACAGCATATTTAACTCAAGAAGCCTATACTAATGAGAAGAAAGACCTTTACTCATAGCAAAGCAGCATTGAAAAAATAAAGGATTTTTAATAATAAGAGACTGTCCATTAATCATGAATGTCATAATTGTATAGTGCGTTTTTATTTAAAAATCTAATAAGGGAAGATTACAGATAGATCACGTTTCAGTCCTTTAATGATTATTCATCAACTGACATTTGTTTCCAGGTTAACTGGAGCTCAGCACAGATATGTTACTTCAATAGAGTTAACTGGAAGGACGTGACTCTTGTGTGTATGGGAATGAGAGTACTTTAGACCTCATGTCACTTTGTGTGTGTGTCAGAGCATGCAAACCTTTCAGGAAAGAGGTATTTAATTATGCATGTTCCTCTGGTATGTGGCGAATATGGTCCGATGGGAAGCAAGCGACAGGCTGATTGGCATTACTCATGGAAAGAATCATGTATTCTTACATGTTTGGAAGAACATGTCAAACACTTTAGACGTGTGAAGCTTTCCTGAAAAGTTTAGCAGCTGTACATGTCAATCTTTTACATATATACACTTTTAAAAATAAAGGTTCTTTATTGGCAGTCATAAACAACTAGAGAAACTTGCCATTGCACTAAAGGTTCTTTAGATTATTAAAATGTTATTTAGAATAATGATAATAATAATGTTTTGTTTTTTTTTATTGAAAGGTTCTTTTAGGTATCCAAAATGGCACTGCTGTGAAACCCACCTTTTTCATGCTTTACTTTTAAGAGTGCAGATATGCGTGGTGATTCTTTTTCTTACTGACATCATTAACACCATAGCAGATGCTAATCTGTCAGTTCAGAAACTGACAGAATACAAAGCTTCACAACCTTAAAAAAGATTACAGGGTGCAAAGCTGTTAAAACGTGTTTCAATTTCAGCACCTGAACAGCTCCAGTACCACTGCGTCCAAAGCTGCCATTTAATGCAAGTGGTGGTGTGTGTTTGTGAGGAAGGGAACAACTCAGAGGGGGTTCAGGGAAAAAGTAGAAATGACCAAGGCATGTTAGATGCATTGACACTGTGAGGGACAACAAGGTTAGTGGAAAGACCATTGAATAAATGGAAGTATTCGCAGTGGTTCTAGAGGCTTCCTGAGAGGCTGTAACCAAGGCAAACTATGTGCTATGAGTGTCTACAGACTTAAAAACACTTTGGTATGCTTCAGTTGCCTGGGGAGTAAAATACAAGTAGACACAGGGGGGTGTTTTCAGAGGATCTGAGAAAAGAAAAAAAAAGTAGGGATAAAAAAAATATATATCCATGCTACCACTACACTTTTTTATGTGAACATATGGGAGACTTGTAAACATTCATGGTCCCTTTTTCATAGCAAAATCTCCTATTTTTCTGATGTTAGATTGCTGCATCAGTATAAAAAATGTGTTGCTTTCTGCGCACCAGAGAAATATGAGAATATTTCAAATGGAATTTGCCCATATCAAAAAAAGTCATATAGATTTGGCTTTTGCATCTGAACTCTTCATATAAAAAAGAAATAAATAATAGGCCTACATAATAGTACAATACTTTTAAATGCTGCAAGTAAATTTAGGCATCAACAAAATAACTAAAATTATGAAAACTGGATATTCATTTTGAGATCTTCTTAATATTTATATTTATATAATATTTATCAGATATTTATATTAACATTATATATATATATATATACAGTGGGGCAAAAAAGTATTTAGTCAGCCAAAGTTCTCCCACTTCAAAAGATGAAAGAGACCTGTAATTTTCATCATTGGTATACCTCAACTAGACAAAATAAAAGAAAAAATATCCAGAAAATCACATTGTAGAATTTTTTTAATGAATTAATTGGTAAATTCCTCTGTAAAATAAGTATTTGGTCACCTACAAACAAGCAAGATTTCTGTATTAATGGCATCTGTTTGAACTCGTTATCAGTATAAAAGACACCTGTCCACAACCTCAAACAGTCCCACTCCAAACTTCACTAGGGCCAAGACCAAAGAGCTGTCAATGGACACCAGAAACAAAAGTGTAGACCTGCACAAGGCTGGGAAGACTGAATCTGCAATAGGTAAGCAGCTCGGTGTGAAGAAATCAACTGTGGTAGCAATTATTAGAAAATGGAAGACATACAAGACCACTGATAATCTCCCTCGATCTGGGAGTACACGCAAGATCTCAGCCCGTGTGGTTAAAATGATCACAAGAACTGTGAGCAAAAATCCCAGAACCACACGGGGGACCTAGTGAATGACCTGCAGAGAGCTGCCAAAGTAACAAAGGCTACCATCAGTAACACACTGCACCGCCAGGGACTCAAATCCTGCAGTGCCAGACGTGTCCCCCTCCTTAAACCAGTACATGTCCAGGCCCATCATAAGTTTACTAGAGAGCATTTGGATGATCCAGAAGAGGATTGGGAGAATGTCATATGGACAGATAGAACCAAAATAGAACTTTTTGGTAAAAACTCAGCTTGTCGTGTTTGGAGGAGAAAGAATGCTGAGTTGCATCCAAAGAACACAATACCTACTGTGAAGCATGGGGGTGGAAACATCATGCTTTGGGGCTGTTTTTCTGCAAAGGGACCAGGATGACTGATCCGTGTAAATGAAGGAATGAATGGGGCTATGTATCGTGAGTGATTTTTGAGTGAAAACCTCCTTCCATCGGCTGCGTCTTTCAGCATAACAATGATCCCAAATGCACTGCCCGGGTAATGAAGGAGTGGCTTTAGTCTTAGATTGCAACCCCATTGAAAATCTTTGGAGGGAGTTGAAAGTCCATGTTGCCCAAGCGACAGCCCCAAAACATTACTGCTCTAGAGGAGATCTGCATGGAGGAATGTCCCAAAATACCAGCAACAGTGTGTGAAAACCTTGTGAAGACGTGCAGAAAACGTTTTACCTCTGTCATCGCCAGCAAAGGGTATAACAAAGTATTGAGATGAAATTTTGGAATTGACCAAATGCTTATTTTCCACCATTATTTATACAGAAAAAATTTAAATTAATTAATTAAAATAAATTCTTTAAAAATCCAACAATGTGATTCCCTGGATTTTTGTCATTTTGACTCTTTTAGTTGAGGTATACTGTACCTATGATGAAGAGTACAGGCCTCTCTCATCTTTTTAAGTGGGAGAACTTGCAGAATTGGTGCTCTATTTTTTGTTACAATAGATAACTAACAAATGGCAGATTCTGCAATATTTAAAAAAATATATATATAAATATAAAAGTAGTCTTGACAAGTGAATTTTAACATCACAACAATATAATTAAAGTTATAAAAGATAGATATGAAGATATGCTAAGGATTACATGCCGATATATATATATATATATATATATATTAAAAAAGAATAAAACAATGAGCAATAACTAAAATTCCTGTTGACGATGGTATAAAGACGGGGCAGTGTCATGAAGGGAGGAAGTCACTTCTGACCGATTTTGGAAAGACCCTCGTTTTATTTGTGATGATCTGGTGCTTCCACAGTCTCCATTCATCTGTAAAAAATTCCAGGAAGCTCTCGTTCCTCTGTTATCTCCCTCCGATGTATTAGTTTCCTCTCTAATGCAAGCCTGATAAGCTCACACTTCTCAAATTCCTAGTGTTAAGTGCATGGAAAAAAGTCTCTCCCATCTCTACTGTAACCCAATCACAGGACTGGGAGTCTGAAGCTTTATCTGGATTAGGAGTGTGATAAAACACTTGTGTGATATCGGACCGCACCTTATCTATCCCTATATCCATGACTGCCGCATTTAACTTAACGTCTGTTCTTATGCTTTAGAGCAACCACTATTTCAGTCCTATTACTGACATTTTTTATAAAACCCATGATGCTGACGGCTATAAAGTAATGTCTTATTAATCACATCCTGCCCCGTGCCAGGGGCTGAACGTGGTA
This sequence comes from Enteromius radiatus, assembly GCA_032357445.1. NCBI lineage: Eukaryota > Metazoa > Chordata > Actinopteri > Cypriniformes > Cyprinidae > Enteromius > Enteromius radiatus. The sequence continues at coordinate 5,930,085 of JAUCMS010000044.1, read as the reverse complement.
ATTGGCTCCTTGTTAGACGTCAGTATGATTGACAAAGCACATTTAGAGGCTGCTCTGTCTCATCTATCATGGCTTGTCCCCCTATTTGAGGGGGCATGGACCTAATCAAGTCAACCAATCATACCCCACCATCAAGGATTCCTTATTTTGATGGATATGATGGAGGAGTGCATTCAGAAGCCTGTTTGGCCATACTGTATGGCCAATGTGTGTGCTTGTTTTCGTTATTGATTTTAAATGATTGATAGTTACTGATACACTATAAAAAGTGAAAAAGTTACTCTAAAGGACTAGACTAGAGTGTATTTGGAACACAAAAGGAGGCATTTAGTAGTATGTTAATGCTGCTCTTTTCCATATATTTAAAGTGAATGGTGACAAGGGACTCTGAAGCCAAATTGTGAAAAAGCACCATAAAAGAAAACCAAGAACAATAACAATAAAGATAACAATATTAGCATCCACACCAAATTACATTAATGTTCTAATTAATTTCATTAATTTCTACTAAGTGTGCAGATTATGCCATTTGCTGCTTGAAATGCTCAAGCTCTTTAAGCAGGATGAATTCTAATTGGCTATCAATGTTTTTATAACTCAGCAGCTAGGAAAAATTGTTCTGTAAGCGATTACAGTGATATCATGCTTCTGTATCTTTATTATTGTTGTATTTGTGGTGTGGACTTCAGTACTCTAATAGAATTAGAATAGTTATATATTTTTATAGTAGTTCTTACAAACAATTAATCATTATTGATCGTATCCAAAATAAAAGTTTTTGTTTACATAAGTGCTGTTGATAAACAAAATTTTGGGAGGAGCTCGTGCGCATGATTAGCCGCGGCTGGAATCACATTTCCTAATCAATCTAACTCCGTCTCGTCCAATCAAAACCATAAGCCTTCCCCTTAAATAAGCCAGTTTCCTTCCCTTTCCGCATCTCATTACGCATCCCTATATATCCCTATGTATAATGTATACATTCATTTCACACAGAATGATATATTTCAAGTGTTTATTTCTTCTTCTTTATTTTTTTGATGATTATAACTGACAACTAATTAAAAACCCAAATTTTGTATCTCAAAAAATGTGAATATTGTGAAATGGTTTAGTATTGAAGACACCTGGTGCCACACTCTAATCAGCTAATTTCACTAGTTCCCACTTCCTCTTTGATAAAGTAGCTTGTTTGGCGGACTGTCCGGGGGACAGGCAGGGAGTCCGGCGGCCTCCGAGCCCTAGGAGGTTTAACCCCCTAGGGGGCTAGGGTTAACAGATGCTCGGAGCCCAGCCTGGTCCCCGCGCGCCCCCTGGAAGTGGAGAACCAGGAAGCAAGGGACCCTTCGCGAGGGTCGGCCTCGGCTCCGGTGGTGGAAGGGGAGGCAGAGAAAGACAAAAACGCAGATGCCAAGGAAGGCAAATGAACGGTATTTAAGGCGGAGGAGAGAAGACTCGCGGGGTGATATTGGTGGCGATCGTTCGTGTGTGACTCTCCTGAAATTCAATTAATTGCTTAATCGTAAATAACTCAAAACACCTGCAAAGGCCTTTTAAATGGTCTCTAAATTGTGTAGTTCTGTAGGCTACACAATCATAGGGAAGACTGCTGATTTGACAGTTGTCCAAAAGACAACCATTGACACCTTGCACAAGGAGGGCAAGACACAAAAGGTCATTGCAAAATAGGCTGGCTGTTCACAGAGCTCTGTGTCCAAGCACGGTAATAGAGAGGCGAAGGGAAGGAAAAGATGTGGTTGAAAAAAGTGTACAAGCAATAGGGATAACTAGCCTGGCATGGCCATACGTAAGCTTCCGCTCAATTTTCATTTCCCTCCAGCATTACGTCTGGGTCTGATCCCAT
>JAUCMS010000044.1:5918054-5928121 GCA_032357445.1 Enteromius radiatus | reverse complement strand
ACGTATGCAAGACATGGGTTTCAGCTGTCACATTCCTTGTGTCAAGCCACTCTTGAACAACAGACAGCGTCAGAAGCGCCTTGCCTGGGCTAAAGACAAAAAGGCTGGACTGCTGCTGAGTGGTCCAAAGTTAGGTTCTCTGATGAAAGTAAATTTAGCATTTCTTTGGAAATCAGGGTCCCAGAGTCTTGAGGAAGAGAGGAGATGTATGGGTAGTTGACATATTAATGTGTCCTATGGTGTGACAGAAAACTGTCTTAGGGTTAGGGTTAGGGTTACTTGTATCTCTAAGAATGAAGACACATTTTTTGTTATTTTTATGATTTTGGGTTTTTTTTTTGTGTCACACCATAGGTCCAATTTTTATTTATCAACCATACTTATTGTGTTTGTATTTATATATATTCATAATAAATATACATAGTACACACTTATATATTATGTAAACAAAAACATTTATTTTGGATGTTTGACAGCACTTTATGTTGTAATTCTTGATGTAATCAGGCCTTTACTTACAGTACATGGTATATTTTAAGTCTTCTAAAAAAAACATTTGATAGCAGACATTTATTTGAAAAAATAATAATAATAATAATTCATAATCCGTTCACTCAGTGCATCTTTCAAACCTCATTAATGTTCATGCATATTATGTAAAAATGTGTCACACCACGTATGGTGCCAACAATGCCAAAAATTTCTTATGTGTTGTCAATGATCACAATGTACCAAATGTTAATATGTGCATATTTAAAAAATATTTGAAAGCTATGATTTTATGAACACCTATTACCTTCTCTTCAGTTCCTGACACAAAGCTTTTGAATGACTTCAGAAGACTTAAATGCAGTGCTTGAATCGTACAGACCACTTTGATGAAACTTTTATGATGCTTTTTGTCACATTTGGAACTTGACAGCCCCTGGTCATGAGGGTGAGTGAATGATGACAAAAACTTCATTTTAGGTGAACTAGCCCGACAGCTAGTTCTGCCTGACCCGACCCTTAAAAATGACTTTCATTTGCCATAACCTGCTTTGACCCAGCTGATTCAGTCATATTAAATGAATCCAATTAAATATTTTTAGTTTCCAGTTACTTTTATGTTATCGCGTGAAGCACATTTGGGCCACCTGACAAAATGTTTCTTGCAGTGTACCACTAGTAATAAGGACATCTGTCTCTGACATTAAAAGGTCTATGAAATCCATTAAGGTCTGTGAAATATGAAGTATGCATACCATTTCTATATCTAGGAAAAATATTGGCCTCTTTCCACCAGTGTTTGCCTCACACAAGAACAGAATCCTTGAAATCTCAAATTGCTGAGAGACGTTTGAGGGTTGCACTGTGGTAAGATGTGCAGACTTACACGGTCTGTTTGTGCCTACAGGGATGTTTGGCTATTTGTCTTCCGTAATAAGCAGGTATTTTTAGGATATTTCTCTATGAAGTCCGTCTCGGCTATAGAAAACACTTGACCTGCACCTCCTCACCTTTTCCAGCGGGCACCTCGTTATTCGCACAGCACCAGTCCTGAAAGCTCCTCCGCTGACACATTCTTGTTTTCCTCTTCTTTTGTTCTTATCCCCCACAGACTGCAGAGAGCACACGGGAAACAGCGATGGACAGGTGGATGATCTGCAATGGCCTCCACTAATGGCTTCAAGAAGGAATTAATATCATTCTTTCACACCGGTGACCCACATTTACCACAGCTTTGTCAAAACACGTTCAAGCGCCCCTGCAACACAATCACACAAAAAGAAACAAATGAGTGAAATTAGAGCAGCCTAAAGAAGCAGAGTCAAAACTGGCACAGATGCCAGCTTTTTTTTCACTTTAAAGTTCAGTGTTACCACAGAGGTGGTCTGCCTCATCATCTTCTGCCTGCTTATTATCTATCAGTCTCCATTTAATGAGGCATCAGAAGACAGGCGCAAGCATGTACTTACTGCTAGTGTTTGTAATACAGGCCCTGTGGGTGAGTTGGTGTCACGCCACACAGCATTACCCGGCCTCATGGGGGCACTATGATGTTTGTAAGTCCCAGGTTTACGCGGAGGACCGCCTGGCTTGGCACTACATGGCCTGCCAGCCTGAGGCCACCGACATGACCAAATACCTGACTGTGTCTCTGGACCCACCCAACATTACCTGCGGAGACCCACCTGAGATGTACTGTGCCCTGGTGAGTTTGATTCCTTTTTTTTGAGGACTTTTGTTTTTTCTGAACTTGTTGAGAAACACATAACCAGTATACAACAGCACACTACATTGCTTGTATTGCATGGATAGAATACCTGCTATTTTATATAGGCATATATTTTCAATAAAAATGAAAGAAATTATCAAAAAGGTTAAACTAATGGATTGCGTAGGGTTAGGGTATAGGTGTGGGGAGGGCTTTGATTTCCTAATATAATCCATTTAATAATTTAAATTAAAATTGTAATTTCAGCTTAATATGTTATTATTGTGTACTGCTTTATAATGTACTACAATACCAAGGTGCAGATAATTGCTACTATTTGCAATGATCAAAATCTTGCTTTTTTGATGTAGTGTACATAGAACAGATAGCTATTTTGTTTAGTGTAAATAGCATCTAATTGCTATTCAGCAATAAAGTGTAAATGCTATTCAGGGTAAACAGCATCTATCACTATTTGCATTTAGTGTAGCTATTGCTATTTAGACCTTTTTTATAGAAATGAATAATTTTTATTCAACAAGGAGGCATTGGTTGATTTGTAATGTTATAAAATATTTATTTAAAAAATGTATTATTAATTTCTAATAAATTTTTCAAAATTTCCACCAAATATGAAATAGTCAAATATACTTTTTTGAGCATCAAATCAGCATATTAGATTAGGTTATTTGACTTCTGAAGCATCACGTGACATTAAAGACTTGAGACATGACTGCTGAAAAATTCAGAATTATTATTTATTTATTCAAAATATATATTCATATTTTCATTTTTTTACTGTAATAATATTTCAAAATATAATTGTTTTAATTATTTTTGCTCAAATATCAAATGCAGCTATATATTTATTTATTTTTTTTATCAAATGTCACATGCAGCTCTGGTGAGCATAAGGGGCTTCTTTTAAAAATATAAGTCTGCATCATGATAACAGTAACATATGAATTAAATATTGGGCAAAATAAACCTAGGTGATGCATCAACTATTTTATCCATGCAACATATTACAAAGCTAGACGTATTTTTCCTTCTTTCTTTTTTTTTTTTTTTGATGTGTACAGTATTGGCGGCGGAGGCAAGGTCATACAATGTTCTTTAAATATTAATCTATTTCATGCTCACTGAATTCACAACATACTCTGAAAATCTCACAGATGGTCAACAGAGCTGCAGCAAGGTGTTAATGTGCTAGCATGATAAGTACAGTTAATACCAACAGGCTGAATTATCAGCCTCTCATAACAGTATACTAATAAAATGATACTACAAAAATGTGCATACATATTTTTTAATATTTTCCTTTATAATACTAATTATTATTATTATTTTCTTGGGCACTAACACCTTTACAGTTTGTGACCTTTAAAATGAACTATAGACCAGTAAATCAAGCCGGAGAAAGTGCGAGAGACTCTTGGCATGTAGAGTGACAGATCACCTGATATAAGGGAAATGTGAATTATTTAACATGTTTGAAGGTAATGTATTTTATTCATGAGGGGCTTTATTTAGAAGTGCATCCAAGAAATAGTGTCAAGCAGTGATAAAATGTAAGAAATAGGAAAGTGGTAAATGGGTCTTCGGTCTGTACAGTAGAGACTGGGACCCAGCAATTAGAGTTAAAAGTTCAGTTACACAACTGTGCATTTTCTCTAGCAGTTGTTTTGAATATTAGTTTCAATCACCTTGTTTATTAGAATATTTAATACAAATATTATATAATGATGTTGGAGTATTAACAAGAAATCTCCAACATCATCATATTTTTGATGGTCAATGGTATAATTTTTTTATAATCACATTTTTTGTTTGTTTGTTTTTGGCAAAAAACCCTAGCGTGAACCTATAGTGTGACGAGACCCATAAAATGTCACACTTACCCTACACAAAATTGACTTAATAAAAAATAAACCTACCCTTAGTTGTCACATTACTAGACAACACATTTTCTCTATTACATTATTATGGTAAAAAGCTATGAATAATAGACTTTTTCTTCCGTAATTCTTCTCAGTATCACAAAACAGTTTCTGTTTGTTTAATATATCTGTCCACTGTGTGAACCTTCACATTAGGTAAATTACAGCCAGCTATAGCTTGTTGTAAAATATTGACAGGTTTTCATTACAGTAATCTGACAACAAACTGACAGTCAGTCTAATGGACGTCAGCATTACAGTGCTTCAGGTCAGTCTAACCTATGTAAGGTCAGCATCATTTGAGGTAACAAGCCAGTCACAGAGGTCCATGCTGATCTCGTAGCCGGTGAAGCAATGAGAGCTGATTTTTCTATTCCATCGTGCCTTGGGGGGAAGTGAGGTTGAGGAAACAGGGGTGTCATGTAACAGCAATGAGGAGTTATGTGTTAAGTGCAGTGCTCAAGGGCACAATAGCAATGCTCAGTGGTTGCTGGTACAGAACACAGAGTATCTTGTTACTCAGCAATATTTTCTCTTGATGCCTCATTAGGCTTTTTATAGTGGGAGGCGAGTGCAATATTTCTGATATAATTACACAGTTAAACTAATTTACTAACTCCACACCATGGCTTCTATCCATTAAAAGATTCAATCAGTTGTGTTTGCTAAGAAGCTTAAACTTCCTGGCATGATCAAATATGATAAAGGGAAAAGGAACAGCAGATGGTTAATTTAAGATGCTATCAAATTTTTATGAGTAACCCCCCTAATGTGAGATAGAAGAACACAGATGACTGGTGTAAAGTAAACAAGGAAATAAAGCACTGCTGTGGGCCCTATCCCAACATGCTCAACAGTTCACCTTGTGTGGATCATAAATTCAATGAACACACACAGACACACACACGTTGGCACATCTATCGATACAAGGACTATCCGTATCCACAACGGTTTTTATACTGAGCTAATGATATTTTTATCCCTAAATATAGCAGTGAAAGAAAACATTCTGCATTTTACATGAAATAATAGATACAGTAGCAATAAGTTGAATTGCAGGGACAGCTGCATGAAACCTGCTACCCGATCTCACGAATGTGCGTACATACGAAAAAACAAAAACTCATGGTACACTCTCAGAAATAAAGGCACAAAAGCTGTCACTGGGACAGTGCCTTTTCAAAAGGTACAGGTTTGTACCTAAAGGGTCCATTTTGGTACCTAAAAAAAGGGTACTTGTTAGTACTTAAAGTGTACATATTTTATCCAAAATGTAGTTCAGGGGTGGGCAACTTCGGTCCTGGAGGGCCCGTGTCCTGCAGAGTTTAGCTCCAACCATAATCAAACACACCTGCCTGTAACTTTCTAGTGATCTTGAAGACATTGATTAGCTTCTTCAGGTGTGTTTGATTAGGGTTGGAGCTAAACTGTGCAGGACACAAAATATTTATTTTTAAAAGTGTAAATCCAAGATGATTTTCAGTCAGCACAAGGAAAGCAAAAGAAAATTACCGCAACTTTAAATGTAGATAAAACCAAATTAAGCGTTTGTGTTACGATACATAGACACAGTTACGAGAAAAGTTATTTTCCTTAAAATTACCCACCAGTAGAATTCTGTCTATAAGTGAATAACAGGGTGTATTTAAAATACACAATTTACTGTTTCTCGAATATTAAGTATGTCTGTAGGGAAATCTGACTCAAACTTATCTTATTGAAGTTACTGTTTTCCTGAAGATGTCTTAGATTTCAGAAAAGTCTGCCCACAGGTAGATTCATGACAGGAATTTTAAGCAGCTAGTGGTGCGAGACTTAAAACATGTTCCTGGGGAGAGAGATCGTTTGAAATAATCTAAGCTAAAAACACAAAAGGCATCTTGTGAACCCAGCCAGCAGTTATATTCCAGTGTGGATCAGTAGTATTGTCTCTAATAACACTAAAGAGAAGCGAAACTCTCATGGCCATTGCATACAGCATTTGCATAATCAGTATTCTGCATGAAAAATAAATGTAAAAACCTTGTCTAGCCATCCTTAACATTTGTATTAACATAATATAAGCAATTTATATAAATTTTGAATGGGGACAGTAAAGGGATTATGGGAATATACATATATAAACAATAAATGTATACTTATTCTTTTTACAAAATCCATAAATTAGGTTAGATTGGTATTTTACAGTAATATTTACTTACCCTGAGGCTATAAAATATGTAGATGAGTTTGTTTCTTCATAGGAACAAATTTGAAGAAATGTAGCATTATCACTTGCTCACTAATGGTTTCACTGTGGTGAATGGGTGCCGTGGGAATGAGATCAAACTGTCCATAAAGACATAACAATAATCCATAATAATAATAATTTCTACATTAACTAACCGTATAGGTGTAATTATCTTAAATTGCCTTTTTTTTCAGACTGAGAGCTATTATATTCTTGTTTTGAAGATTTTAGTGTGATAAATATGACGATCAGAATCAAAACATGTTTTTAGCAGGACAGGTACAAGCTGTAATGCTGCAGATCTATTCTGTAAAAGGGGCAGAGAGTAGCAGCTCATTTGCATTTAAAAAGACAGACATCCACTCAAAATAGGCATTTTCAAAATAATATAATTAATGATCTGTGGGGCATTTTGAGCTGAAATTTGAGTGCATATGTTCTTTCACTAACTGATTTACACGTAAACAGAATTTAAAAACAACTTTGTTGTTTTGTTGAATCGTAGTTTCATGTGGTTCGAAGAGGAGTGCAACGCCATATCACTTAAACTACAGCGTTAAACTAGAAAACTCATATATATATTAAGCTGTACATGTGTGACCTGCTGGTTTTCCTTCTATCTGACCCGGTTTGTCCCACCCTTCATCAGCACACACAATCTGGACTTCTGGATGATGTTACAATTTATTTTGTTTCTGCACACAGAGCAATAGGAGACAAACAGCAAGTACAGTGATGTTATAGTTCCACCCACAGCAATTATCCATAGCTCTGCTGCCCTAAATAACAGTAAACAGTATGATATTATAAACAAAACAGACTAAAAATAATTACCGTAATCAGAAATATGTCAATTTCTCAATGACAATTAGACAGGCAGTTCTTTCTAAACAATTCAATGTTGGGTAACACTTTATTGGTCCACTTTAGACAATCTACTAACAGTAAGCAACTTTGTAACTACATATCAACTAGCAGTCATTAGAGAATTAGTAGACTGTCTACTTAATATCTAATATCTAACACTTAATTTTAATGAGTCCACAACATACTGACTATCAGAAACTTTGCAGGTATACGTCTAAGGGAACCCTAACCTACCCTAACAGCCTACTCTGAGAGTTAGTAGACATGTAGTTGAGAATTAATGAGAATTAGTGACATGTAATTACAAAGTTACTTATAGTTAGTAAAATGTCTAAATAGACTATCGAAATAAAGTGTAACCCAAAGTTGTCTTTTTCTAAACGTATTGCTTTGTGATTGTATAGGACATCTCAAATCAACCAGCTAAAAAACTAAATATAAAATAAAACATGATACATAAATTACACATCTTACATCATCCATTTTATAGAACTCTGTATGCCTCCGTATACCAGAAGTTCATGAAAATCATCATGAAATGTCTTAAGTGCTTTTAAAAAACACAGTTGAGCACAAAGCATACAGAAAATACTGCTGAGTAACTTTGTGAACACTATATGATAAAGAAACAATTACCTGCACACAGACCAGTAGGAGACAAATGGCAAATTCAGTGACGTTATACTGTAGTTCCACCTATTCAGAACATGTTTAATTTCATTAGCACATGGCAAAATGGCGCGTGTGAAAAGGGTACTTCGAAATGGAAATAAAAGTATCAAAATAACACATACATGAAAAGAAAACACACTCGACAAATGAATCGACATCTATGATGTTCAATACATTTCAAACAGTGCCTGACATTTCTTGTGAAATGATATTTGTAACTTTTAGTGTGTAGTTACAATAGAAGTGACTTACACACAAGAGTTCTCCATAGCTCTGTTCGAACACAGTGAGCAATAGCGCCACTGGCGTAACCAATTGTAAGCGTGATAACATTAACGCAGGATTTATTTTAAAGACTAGAACTGATATTTATGTTTGTATAACAATAATCTCATTACGCATGTGACGAAAGCATTCAAAAGTATCAGCTTTCAAATCATGCATGAGGTTAAAATTGTATTGAACATAACATTTTCATAACATAACATTCTGCAAATACTTAAAAATGTACCTGTCAATCATGCTTTTATGTAAAAAAGGAATAAATGTTGTCAGTTTTACCCCCTCTAGCTTTTCAACTAAGAATTGCAGAAATTCGTATGTATAGGTACATATTTTAAGCTTTGCAGAAATGTATGTAGAGGGACATGTTTCCAATGGGCCTAGGTTGTGAATTCAGCTTGGTTTGAAGTCTGAGATGATGCATACTCTCAAATTGAATGTCCATGCTGGTCATTGTGTCCTTAGAAAAGTGACATTGGACAGTGTTATTACAAAGAGAAAACAAACAGTCATTGTTGGTCTAATTTGTGGACCCTAAATATTACCTCACTCTATATGAAGCTTGAGCATGAGGACAATATGACCTGTTGTTCCACAATAGCAATGAATCTGTTGTGTTTTATGATCTATCACCTCTTTCACTCATTTATCACCTACACAGAGGTGGGAGTCTGGGCTGCACACACACACACAGCAGAAGATGGAGTGTATGGGACAGCTTTTTTGCAGCAGGGAGTTAACCCTGATATTATTTTTAGCTGCAGCAACAAGGGAATGTGTCCAAAAACATGTAGATGAGCCTTTTCTCCTCTAGTTCTCTCTCACCTTACATCTTCAGCTTGTTTGCAACATCAACAAAAATACAGCATAAAACAATGCAAAGTTCTCTCTCTTTGTCCATTCACGGTAACGTGCAAACAAACATTCAGAACTAACTGTTAGGGATGATAATTTGATATTGAGGCTTCACAACATAATTCTGCCCACAAAGCTAGATTGTGCTATTAATAAACCGGTTTTAGCATAACACATTAATCTTGTTAATTAAAACAAAATGTTCAATTACTCTACATCTATTCTAATTGTTTTGGGGAGGGACCACAAGTACAAGGATGTTCTTGCAAGATTTTAAAGATCAATTATGACTACTAAAGTGGGACAAGCAAAGCACCTAAGAGACGCTGAGAATATTAAATCATTTCAAGAATGCTGAAAAATCTCCATTATAAATAAACTTAATTGCTTTTTCATCAAATTCTAATAGCTTGTTCTATTTAACGGTTATGCATATATGACACAATTCCTGGTATTTGGATGCTAAATGCCACTACATATATTAAGTAAATGGAGCACACATACCGTTACTAAGATTCTTAAAAATATATATATTTTTATATTTAACAGAAGAAAGAAATTCATACAGGTTTGAAACAACAGAGGGTAGACAAATTATGACCACATTTTTATTTTTGGATTTGCATTAAAAACATTTCATTTATCCCATGATTTACACACCCTCAAGTCTTATGACTTTCTTATTTCAGACAAATGTCATCTGAGTTATATTAAAAACTGCCCTGGCTCTTTAAAGCTTTATAGCAGTCAATATGTTTCCATCACCCTGGCTTTATGCGCATTTTGAAGTTTCGCATCAGAAATGAGGGTTACACTTTATTTTGATAGTCCACTTTAGATATTCTACTAAATATAATTAACTTTGTAACTACATGTCAACTAATTCTCAAATAATTTGCAGAGTACACTCGGAATAGACTGTTAGGGTAGGTTTAGGGTTAGTAGAAACGGTAACACTTTATAATAAGGGTACCTGAATAATCATGTACTAATGCCTAAATTAATACTCAATTCATCACATACT
>JAUCMS010000044.1:5895855-5906214 GCA_032357445.1 Enteromius radiatus | reverse complement strand
CTTTTGAGAATCCAACGTTTAGCTGATCTTGATAAATGCTCATTGTCACTCATGTAAACACAACAGTTTTTCTTCCGTAATCACATGTCTGCGCTTTGTTTCCTGGCGGACCGAAAATAAATGCGACACTCGCGTCCCCCCGGAAATCCGATAAAATTCAATCAATCAGATGACGACTTCGACATTCCTGAAGGGTTTCCAGTTAAGTGTATCATATGCATCAGACGTTTAGCCAATGTTCCGTGGACGTGAAGTCTGAGACTAACATTCTACTAACAGTAAGCAACTTTGGAACTACATGTCAACTAGCAGTTTATTAGAATATTAATAGACTGTCTGCTTAATATCTAATACTTTTTTTGATGGGTCCACAAAATATTGACAAATATACAGTATGTTGATTTATTCTACCAACCCTATAGCTTACCCTAACAGTCTACTCTGACAGTTAGTAAACACGTATTTGCAAATTAACAATAATTATTTGACATGTAGTTACAAAGTTACAAAGTTAGTAGAATGTCTGAAGTGGACTGTCAAAATAAAGTGTAACCCAAAATAATAAAACAATCTAAGCTATCTCAACATACTGTACAAAAGTTTTCATTTCTCGTTGACATAATATTTTTAGCATTATTTAATAAATAGAAAGTTAAAACTGAATTTTATGCTATCAATTTAATACGTTCTTCTTTCTAAATAAAAGTATTAATTTTACTGAATGTTTTAACGCTACAGTATATAATGGCAGCAGGACTGTTCAAATCCATCATTTTTTTTCCCCGCACCTCTTCAGAACCGTGTTGTGTTTCCTTTGTGACCCAATGCCACAGATATTTAACACGTTGATATCCTTTGGGGATTTACTTGGCCCGGATCTTATCATAATGTTTTCATTTTACGGCCAATGAAGTGATTTCCAGATATCCAATCGGCAATCTGTCAGTCCCACGCCACAGATCTTATTCTGCAGCGTATGCAGGTCTCCCTGGCTTCACAGTTCACCACCGCTTTGCTTCATTTCTCCCATGGTCAGTGGGGTAAGTCCTGCACCGCAGTAAAGTACCTCGATGGCTATGGACCATTAAAGTGCTATTGAGTTTCTGTCAAATAGCCAGCACCTACAATCTCTCACTGTCCCTGCTCTCAGCCCTCTCCATTATCAGGCCCCTCCAGCCAGCATGGCTCAACATCACCATATACATAGCTAAGACTGCCATACCTTGACAGAGTCTGCATTAGTTTCAGCCATCGAAACCTTGCTTTAAGGTCTGTGTGAGGCAGGATGTGATGTATCCTTGTGATTCTGGGCGAACCCATAACCTTTCATCAATATAAGCCTTAGCAATTCTGTTCCTCTGGGAGAGATTGGGAACTCAATCTCATAGTTGCTTGTGAAGACCCTTGTAGTAATTGAAACGAGGCTCTGCGTCATGAAACAGACGAGTGAATCCTTCCTATAGCAGTGGGGAAGGCCTTTTTTGCAGAGCAGATAAAGAAGAAATCATTGGTTTTAGAGAGGAGAATGATGTGAAGAACACATAACAAGGGATCAAGGTTTGGCTGGTTAGTATGATGATGCAGTTACTCTTGCTGGTAGATAATAGTACCACACCATCTGATTTTGAAATCTTTTACCGTTGGGGAAAATTGTGGGAGGCTATTAAAAATAAGCCATGTATTCTGACTAAAACATATTTTGCATGCAACATATATACATTACTTTTTTAATAATAGATAAGAATAGTTACAGTAAAGTTCATTCAAAACTTTGATTTTGTTGCTTCATCACAAGAGATTTGGAGAAATTAAGCATTACATAATTTGCTCACCAACTGGTCTTGTGCAGTAAATGGGTGCCGTCAGAATGAGATTTCAACAGCTGATAAAAATATCAAAATATCCCGGTCCATCAATTAATGTTGCAAAATTTTTTTTTAGAAAAATTTAATTCCTCTGTTTGCTTGCTTATTTGTTTATTTACTTTTATTTATTATTTTATTTGTTTATTTATTTTTGAGCCACAACATAAGGTAGCATTATAAGACAAAACCAAATATTTGTATATACAATATTTATTTATATATTAACTGGATCAATGGAACATTTAAGAGTTTGCATTTTCATGAAGATAAATTATATTGTGAAATATTAAAATTGTAAGTTTTATTTAAGCATATTTGAAAAGGTCATTTACTCCTGTGATGGTGAAGTTTTTAGCAGCCATTTCTCCAGTGTCCAATGATCCTTCAGAAATAATTATAATATGCTAATTTGATGCTCAGGAAACTTTTCTGATTATTGCCAAAAAATAATTGAGCCACTTTATATATTTATGTATTTTTTTATGATTCTATGATGAAAGGGAAAAAAAATACAGCAATTATTTGAAAAAGGTTTTTCTAATATTAATATTTTATTATTTTATTTCATAATTATTTCTGTTAACCAGTGTTAGTTTAATAATGGAAATATTAATACTAAAATTTTCTGGCTATAACAAAACTCATATCCACAATGTTATTTAATTTAACTTGTTTTGGTTTTTGTTGTTGTTGTCATTGTTGTTAGTTTGTTTAGTTTGTGTGTGTGTGTGTGTGTGTGTACTGTATCAATGTCATGACAAAGATTTCCATAATTAAAGGAATTGTAAGTAAAATATTAACAGTCCTGCTTTGTAAACTCCACAAGGAGCATATCACATCTTTGTCTAAAAAGAAAGCAAGACATTAATAAAGATGAGTAATCAGACATCATGTTAAAGCCAGACTTCCTCAGGCATTCCCTTGATCCAAGTCTAAATAGTGAATCACACCCGTAATCCGATATTTCATTGAAAGGCATTTTCTTTTTCTTTATGTGAAAAACTGAAACATGCACAGGGTTCAGTGAGTTTTATCACAGGAAACAGTTTGTCCCCTAAAAAACTCAGCCTAGGTTGCAGGTAGTGATTCGGTGCATGGAAGTAATGGGAAATTTAGAGGCTTTAGTGTGATCTGGGGTGCGATTTTCAAACATTTGTCACATCAGCTGATTTGTGGGGCAGCTTGGACCTATTCATCAGGCCCTGCTGTCACTGGGCAATCAATTTATGTTCCTCATCCACATACACTGTCTCAGACCGCATCAACAGAGGCTCTGCTTGTCAGCCTCACAGCCTTCATCTCCATCACATCTGCTGTTGTTATTGTTATTTCAGTCAAAAACAACTTTACATGATGCACTACTATTGGACAAAAACACAATAACTGCATTAGTTTGAGAGCTTCATTTATTCCTCTGGCAAAATATTTTTTTTACCCTGTATGATGCTTCAGAAATAATTCTAATATACGGATACAATTTTTAAGAAATATTTGTCATCGTAATCAATGCATAGTGCATAGTATATTTATTTATTTGTATTATTATATCTTTTTTTGGTTTTATCATTATTATTATTTTTCTTTCTTTCTTCTTTCTTCTTCTTTTTTTTAGAATTCTTTGATGCACAAAGAGTTAAAAGTGACAGCATTTTTTTTATCAATTTAATGCATCACTACTGAATAAAAGTATTAATTTCTTTATATAAAAATAAATAAATAAAGTTAATGACCCCAAACTTTTGAAAGTAGTGTATTATTTATATATTATTATATTTTAATTTAGAAGTTGAACATTTATTTGATTATCTTTTAATTTCAGATATTGTTGCTATGATGTCTTAGCAAACCTTTTGATGTAAGTGCATTTTGTTAAAAATGACAATTCTAATTAAGTTGTTAACATCATTCAGCAGAATTTACATTCATGTAATCATACAAAATTATTTATTTTCAGAATTACAAAAAATGTTGTTGTGTGCATTGCTATCAGAAATGTACCAGGTACATCCCAGGGTGGATCTCAACAGTATAACAATTGATTAAAAATGTGTTTGTGATATTATGTACTATATATATTAATCCAACAAGTTTTTACATTTGCAATTTACAACCTGTTTTTCTGCTCTGGGTCAGTTGGGGTAATAACGTTGAATGCTTTCACTGGAGCAAAGCACACAAATACTCAATTAACACAGCCTCGTATGATGAACGCCCTAACATCCTAGTTCAAACCATTGGCCCGCTCACAGAGACACAATATTGGATTGCCCCTTTGGCTTTATGAGGCAGGACCTCATTAGCGACCAGTCTAACATGACCTTTATGTTGAAGTGTCTGTGATGCACACTTCTATGGCGGTAGTCTAATCAACAGAGATTAATAGAGAGCAGCTTTGGAAATTACTGCTGTAGTCCAGTGCCGCTGATGGAGATGTCAGCTATTCTAATGAGACCACTGCACTGTCTTCCCCCTCGAACAAAGACCATACGTGGAATGGGATATAATCTACATCGATTTTTCAATGGCCACCTTCAACACTGGTCACTCTATCACCAAGTGTTAAAAGGAGAGAGAGCGTATTGATCGTGATAAGGCAGCTGCTTTTGGTCAGGGAGCCACTGCAGGAGAATCCAGTGGAAGGTCTGGCCCTTTTTGTCACATTAAGCCACTCAGTTTTGTCTATATCAGGGTATGTAAGTGTTGTAATGTGGTGGAGGAAGAAATCAATGATGTGTGCAGGTGGTAATTCACTCCTCTTCCTTACATGCACACAGAGAGGAACCTGATCACTTGGTAACACGTAGAAAGCTAAAAATGGCTCTTATCTTCCTTGGGTTGTTCTTAAATTCTATGGGACACTCTTTTACAAGGATATTTTGCTGAATCGTGAATTTAAGCCCTAGTAAAAAAAAGTATTTTTTTTTTGTATATTTATTTCATATTAAGTAGAATGGTTCAAATCTATTAACATATTTACTGACAAATAACTCAAGGAGTTTGGAGTGTTACTTTGCGCACTATGCATATTTCTTATGAATAAGCCTAAGAATTATGTAATATTGCCCTTTAAATCCAAAATATTTAAAGTATACCTAAAGTATATTTGCAATAGTTCCACTTTAGCACAATCAAATATACTATGTCTTTAATTGGACTTCAGCATTACTTCTGCACAAATTAAAGTGCATTGAAGTGCAAAATTAGTTCCAATTTAGCAGACTTATAGTATAGTAGTTTAGTATGCTAAAAGTACAATTGCATGCAAAATAAAATAAAAAGCAAATAAACATGAAAATATATTGTAGTATACTAAGCATGAACTATATGTAATTCAAATACATTTAAGTATATTTATGTTTCACAAGGGAGAACCTACTCCATTGCACATGTTACTGTAGCTTTAATTAAAAAAAAAAAAAAAAAAAAAGAGAATTTACTCAGTAACAAACAATTCTGAGGAATTAAGCAGGTACTTGCATTCTGGGAGATTAAGTCTTACATCTTGGTCCATAAATCATTTTAAAAATAAGTAAGCAGTTCTATTCACCTTGTTTTTCAATGTAGATGTTAGCAATTTGTGAGACTTCCAATTAATAAGCCGCTATAACTAAAAGAATAATAACGTTCAGGGAAATGTATTATTACCCTACACCGTAAAAGATTTGCTGTAATTATGCAGCTGGATGCCAGTAACTTACTGTAAACTTATATTTATCAAATTTATTGGCAACAGTTTTATTCAAAGATAAATGAACATTAAACATTAAAAAGTCTTTATCTTTACAGAATAAAACTATTAAAAACAGCCTCATGCTAAGCATTCTGGGAACCAGAAATCCTCATCAACCTTTTTCCGTTTTTTTTTTTTTTTTTTTTTTTTTTCTGATATTGGTTCCTAGAAAAGTTTAATGTTTAACAAACTGTTACCCACATATAATGTAAATGTAAATCTACAGTAAGTTACTGTCATCCAGCTGCCAGTAATACTGTAATTTCTACAGGAATTTTTTACAGTGTAGTGAAAAATAAATATACTTAAATGTATTTGAATTACATTTATTTCATGCTTAGTATACTACAAGAACATTTTCATGATTAAGCCATGAAATTGTACTTTTAGCATACTATTACAATATTACACAATCCATTTTGGGCTTATTAATAAGAAATATGCATTGTGCACAAGTAATACTCCAAATAAAGTTGAATTAAAATCAGTAGGTCTCGAGTTATTTGTCAGTAAATAAGTTAATAGATTTGAACGATACTTAATATGAAATATTTTTATTTATATTACATTGCATATTCCTTTTTAAAAGTGGTTGTTAGAAAGAAAGCAAAAATTTACATTTCATAACAGAACCAAGTTGTGTGTTATGAAAATTTTAATTGTATTTCCATTGTGTTTGCTGCCATATTTCAGTTTCAGAAAAGCAAATTGTGAATTATGTACAATTATGCCTGAAGTAAAAGAAGGAATATGACATGTTTTCATACCCTTCTTAGTTTTTTATTAATATAATATTTGAGTGACATGAATAGCAGTAAATGAATATTCCTTTAAAGATGTGTTTATTCTGCCTGACTGAACACTTGTGCCCGAGTGAAACAGTCTTTGCTCAACACAGCATCTAAGATCCAATCTCCCTGTGAACATTCCTGGACTAAACAAACAAGGGAAATACATTTTGGTCCAACAACGCAGAGTAGATAATTAATTTGATGAGAGGAAGCATCACAATCTGTCAGTTCCTCCACTGACAGCAGCGATGGGGATAAAATTATTCCACAAACAAAGCTGAATATTTTGTCCCAAGAGCCTTTAGATGTTATGCATCTTTTGTAATTGCATTCCGCCGCTGTTTGTGCCTGAAACAAAACAAGATTTATGACAATTGCAGCCGATCAAACATGTATACAAGACGGAAATTAATGGCCGTCTCCTCAAAGTTCATGGCTGATTGTCATTTGCGCTATGGCTCAGAGGTGTGCAGAATGTTAATGAAAAAGTTGATCTGAAACACAGTGGCTCAGCGGTGCAGGGCAGACACAGACGCATGAAAAATGCATGGAGCTCCGTGTGTACCTCCAACTTCACTCATCGGAATTCCACTCCCATTCCGACTGGCCAACAAGCAAGAATATCAATTATATTAGCAATTTGGGTGGTAGCGAGCAAGTGGGTAACCGTTGAGCAGCTCTCATGAGGCACACTGAAATGCAGGCAATGGCCATTTGGAGCGTCGTATTCAGCAGTCGACTCAGGAAAACGTCCAACTTACTGTGTTAATGGAAGCTGAAGTGTTTTCACCAAAGAATATGTTCATTAACGTTGTGATTAATCTCAGTGTGGGTTCACCTCAAATAAGTTCCACAGTCTAACAGGAAAACGCGTTACTATAAGAGCACTGCATAATTAACACATCCGGTCTCTCTGTGTGTGTTTCAGGAAAACCCATATATGTGCAATAACGAATGTGACGCTGATACCGAAGAGCTGGCCCACCCGCCCGAGCTCATGTTTGACTCTGAAGGACGAAACCCAACCACGTTCTGGCAGTCGACCTCCTGGAAGAAATACCCCAAGCCCCTTCAGGTCAACATCACACTGTCCTGGAACAAAACAATAGAACTCACGGATGACATTGTCCTCACCTTCGAGTCTGGTCGACCCGAGCAGTTGGTCTTGGAGAAGTCACTGGATTACGGTCGTACGTGGCAGCCATATCAGTTTTACGCATCTGACTGTTTGGATGCCTTTACTATGGAGCCGAAAGCAGTACATCAGCTGACCCCGAGCACGATGCTAGAAATCATCTGCACTGAGGCCTATTCAACGGGCTACGTGTGGAAGTACGATAAGACTGTGCGCTTCGAGATCAAAGACCGCTTCGCCCTTCTTGCCGGCCCGAGACTGCACAACATGGCTTCTCTATATGGGCAGCTGGACACCACAAAGAACCTAAGGGATTTCTTCACCCTCACCGACCTTCGCATTAGACTTCTACGGCCTGCTACTGGAGCCACAATGGTAGATGAGAACAACCTTTCGAGATACTTCTATGCCATCTCAGACATTAAAGTGCAGGGCAGGTAAGTTCATTTCTTATTGCGTTTTAAATATTTTTGCTTAATTCAAAGAAAATGCCCATTAGAAACATAAATGCGATTGAGGTGCAAATAACTATTCAGTATAGGCTCATTGGAAGAGTGTGCCCCTACCTAAATATTTGCTTTTACGTACAACTCACTCCAATGCAGTTATAATTACAGCAAAATATTAACAAACCATTAACTATATGACTTATGTGCATTAATAAACTCCTAGTTTGCTGCTTAGTAATAGTAAAGGTACAGTAGTTGTTACAATTAGATATTGGGTAGAATTAGGGGTATGGTCATGCAGAATATGTGCTTCATACTGTAAGTACTAACAAACAGCCAATACGTTAGTAATAGACATGCTAACATATGAAAGAATATTCAGGCCTTTTTTTCAAAAGGAATTGTACACTGTAGTTTCAATTGCATTTTCCAGCAGTTGCTTTTAGTTCAAAGCTTTCGGCACGGTCATCTGTGAGTGACTTCACCTCCCAAAACAAACATGCCCCCAAATATAGCTTTTCTAACATAGTAAACTTGCTCGGTAGCTCACCTGGTACAGCATTCTACTGTACTTGCGGGGGAGAAGGGGCATGCTGTGAAACCAGTCACGATAAAAGAGCTCAAACACATTGAAGCAATTTAAAATGACAAAGCTGCTTCAGCAGAAGTGTTGTTAACACTGCTTTCATTAACACGTTCATTTTGGGTTTAAGGTAGGATTTAGTGTAGGTGGTGAGTCATTTTCAAATGCCATAGAGCATTAAAAACAATCAACCCAATAAAATGTTGTGACATTAAAGTGTTACATACTACATAATATAATTTGCCAGAAATATTTGATAACCACACTACTGTCACTACTTAAGGGTTTACTTCAAGTGCAAAATATATACAATGACCCCAGCACAGAATCTGCCAAATGTTCCATAAAACTAAATTAATGAAGTCCAAATAAAATTATTATACTGTATGCACAGTTGAGATTAATATTTGGTTAAAAGCATTTACAGAAATAAATGACTAGACGCAGACATGATTTTGCGCCTTCAGTGGCCAAGACACAACCTGCATATTGGTAATGCCAAAAACAAGATCTGCAAAGAATCTATTAAACTGTGTGTACTCAAACTTTCAGGTTGAAATTATTGCCAAGTTTTATGCATGTAGCCTCAGACCAGCTTTTGCAGGGTTTCATGGTGTCAAATGAGTGACCACTCATATTCTTTCCTAAAATTAGAAGTCAAGCCGGATGGAAGGATATTGTAATGGGCAATAAAGAATAAAATGGACCTCAAAGGTCTCATTTAACCAGCATAAAAAGCAAAAAGTGCAGCATGACTTCACAATGTCTTCACAAGTCAAATGATAGCACAATAGAAACAAAAACACAGCAGCTGCTCTCCAAATTGGGCCGGAATGGCTCATAAGCAGTTGGTTTATGTGAGAATAACTTGGTTCATAATGACGCATTTGATAGGTCCCCTGTGAATCTAAATGCACGGCTCTAAATTAGGATTCAAAGGGCTGCAGTGGTAGATTAGGGCAATTACAGAGTGAGCTAATTGGAAAGAGACTAATCTACTAATTAAGACCATTTACTGCTGATTAAATAATAACCACTGGGGACACATCACCATGCAAGTGTGCCTGTTGGGCGACATTAATATGACTTTGCATCTGTAATGATTACTGAGGGTATTTTATGTAGATGGTGTTGTATGGTTTTTGATCCTTCATATTGTACTCTTTAGGAGCAGACGTTTCCATTTGAAGACCCATTGCACAATATTTCAAACTGATTTTATAGTTCAAAGGAAGTTGTACACATGCATGCCCCAGTAGACAGTACTCCTCATGTCAGGAACTGTTTGCTTATTGAGTTGAATGAGCCGACAAATCTTAAGTTAGGCTTGGGAAATCATGCACATGGTCCATCATTGAGGCATAAACAAACAAAATAAGGAAAACATGTTTGACATTTATAGCAAATTGTTTTACTTGATGCTGACAATTTCACTGTTGTCTCAACAACACATATTACAAAATATCCTGTGAGTGTGTTTACTTTTTCAAAACATTTACTTTTTAGGATATCTTTATTCAGCTTCATTTTATTGCTTATTAATAGTTAGTAGGGTAGTTTAGGTTAGGTTTAGATATTGGGTAGGATTAGGAATACAGAAAAAGGCCATGTAGGATAAGACAATAATATGTGCTTAATTGATGACTAATATTCTAGAAATATGCATGCTAATAAGCAACTAGTTAAAAGACCCCAACATAAAGTGGGTCCCACTATATATTAAGTGTCTCTAATACCTGTGTACTTCCATAGTAACTAGATGTGTATGTAGTGTGTAACCACAGTGTAAGTACACACCGGTACATA
>JAUCMS010000044.1:5870651-5887475 GCA_032357445.1 Enteromius radiatus | reverse complement strand
CAAACAGTCTGTGTTGTGTTGGAATTTGACCCTTTTTCAGTCGTCTTTTGCAAACACTTGATTTCTATAAGAAGTAGCAAACGATGGTGTTAGTTATGTCCATGTACTGAACTCTTATTATTCAACCATGCCAAGGTAAATTCAGTTTTCCATTCTATGGCACCTTTAAATTGTTAAACTGCACACTTCTGCAGGTAAAAAGCATATTTGACCACTGGCTGCCATTTAAAGTTAGCTATGTATTTTGACAAAGTAATTTTTTGAAAATAGTAATAAAAAAATAGCTCACAATGCACAATAGAGAATGATCATGTGATCTTCCAATGACCTGCTTCTTGTAAAACAAAAGAGCTTTTGTTATAATATTTTGCATTAAAAAAAAGCACTAATAATTTTTTTCTTTGGGCCAAAGTTTTTAACAAGGTAAAAAAAATAATCCACCTTAATGGTCTCATCTTTACAACAATTAGCTTTGCCTGATAAGACTTCACATTACAGAATTCAGAGCCTTGGGCAATTGCAAACAATATAAAATAAGGTTGACAACTGATAGCAAACAGCAGGACTGTGATGAGCCTGTGATAAACATCAGCTTGAAAATAACTCTTTCATTTAGTCTCATTTGTAGAGGCCGTTGAGTAATAAAATTTCCAGATAACATGCATTCTATTCAGCAATAAACTTATGGTATTCAAGCACAATAACAATAATGGAGAAATTGCCACAATTTTTGTTTTTTGCTTTTCAACACTGAAACTATTTGTTATGCGACATAGAGCATAATAAAAAGCAAAGCACAAACATAAATAGAAATAAAACATAAAAACTATTCGATCAAGCAGAGCTTATAGAGTCAAATTTCTTATCATGATTAGGACTATGACAGAGTTTTACAATAATTTAAATATGTAATGTAATATAGCATGTATTTTATAGTGGATGGTCTCCCAAATACTGTGCATGAGCTATAGGGAGCTCAACCATAGAGAAAATGGAAAATAGGAGAGGCTTCTGAAGGAAAACACATTCCAGGAGAAACCAAGGTCAGGATGAAACACAACAAGTGGAATTGACATGAAAGTCAGCTTTCTAGTTCCTCTGAAGACAGACAATATATTTTAGATGTTGCTATGTTTCATAGTGGGGCATGGGAGCATAGACGCCTCTGTTTGAGGGCTAGCATTTAGACTGCGTTGCATCATAAGATTTCATAATGTAAGCCACACACGTTCTGTTAAAATGTTAAAAAAGCAGGGTGTATTATTTTTATTCAAAACCTTATCTCAGACTCGTTGAAATACTGAAAAGAAGCCCCTTTGTGGCCAAAATTCATGAATATGAGTTATGAACTACACCTCACAGACAATGGGGCTCAGTATAACGCCCTGAGCCATATCTTTAGAGAGCGAGCGTGCAAAGCAAAACACTTACGTCCTCGATTCATAACAGGAGGGAGGAGAGTGGAGTTAAATGAGTCACTGAGTGGTGCCACTCTTAGATAATGGCCAAAGCCCACTGTGGGAGAGCGAGGAGAAAAAAGGCCAATAAAGAATTATTAAATGGATTTTCATCTTTCTGCCAGCACAAACGCTTGCCGTGCCAGGCATTCTCCCAGCGGCACCCACCGAATGATATTCAACGGTCCCTCCAATTTCAATATGACAATGCCAACGGCAAAAGCATCACGTCCCTCGCCGCTGCACCGCAGATACACTGAACTTCGCGACATCGGCTTGATGATCCAGTTTCGGCTGGTTTTTAATTAACCCGAGGGTCAGATCTCAAAGCACACCACTTTAGGGAATTTTACTATCTGGATGAAGGACGGTTAGATACATCCACAGATTAGAGATATGGAGGAGATTTAATTGACTAGCCTTTATGATACTCCAGAGAGGCGGCGGATACGTGCACTTCCTGAAATTGGAAAGTAGCCTAGTCGTATTAATGCCAAAACATACACTGCATAATAATATCGAATAACTGAACGACGATATTGAGCGGGTCCGTCAAAGTCAAAGCATTTACTGTAGCTCCATTTGACGTTAAATAGACCATCATGAAAGCTGAAATTAGAGGTTTTGTTCCACTGTTTTCCCGCAGTTATTAATCATTTATGAGCAATGTCACGAAAAGTAGAAAGTCAATTGGAATGGATGTATTTCTGTAACGCGTCTGTCTCGGGTTCGCAGTTGGAGGCAGCGGCGTATCCTCAACGCTGCGGTTCTCCAAAGAGCAAAAGTCCAACCTCGAAAGCATTGCAGAAAAACAAATACTGCTTTGATATCATACCGAACACAAACCCTCCAGAGAGGTGTAGCATATCCTGAATGCTCAATGATCTCATTAACCGCTGCCCATCTCACAGGGAGGCGGAGGTCAGAAGTACACAACACGGTTGTAACCTTTTGTCTCCTGGCAAAATCAATGACTGCAAATTATATTTAGAGTAGATATGGAAAGTGAGACCACTCATCTCGAGTGGCAGCTAAGATAATCATCCGCAATCGCCCGAGTGTCTCTAAAGCGCTCGCAGGAAATTAGGATGAATAACTACACATGCGTTAAAAAAAGAAACTAATTTCACTCCGAGATTGCTAGTAAATTTCACAAACACTGACTTAAACAAGACATTTTCCTTGTAAAATCTTCTCCAGTAGTCTTTGTTTTAGTTACAGCTTTGAAAAGTCACTGCATGTGAAAATAAAATTCATGGAAAGCATCCTTGTTTTGACATAGACTTCATGAATCGTGATTTCCCCTTACGTTTAATGCTCTCTAAACACTCTGAAACAACAGTGACTCTGTCAAAATCTCTTTCCCAGCAGACATCAGAGGAACTTTGAAGAGGTGCTGTTAGTGTCGATCGACTTTCCACTTCTTTTATTCTTTCCCTTTTTTCAATGTTAAAGCCCAACCACTGAGAGGCTTTCATTCTGCTTTTGTGTCACAGATGTGACCCACGCTTCTATTCAGTATCTCCGCAGGGGCACACTCAAATGAGCTCTGTTTTTAATGGCATAATGAAGCTCTCTTCCGCAGCATCATGGGAAGCCAGCGTTAAAGGTTGGAGTATGTAATGGATATGCCACAAAGAGGCTCCGAACGCATCGCAAAAGAAATTAATATTACGTTTCGGATTAGACGTCAAACATTGCGGCTGGTTCTTTGTTTCGTGCCACCAACATAGCAACGGTAGCCTGGGCTGACATTTCCCGTTTGTTATGATGTTTTGTTCTTCATCCTGCTAGGTGCAAGTGCAATCTGCATGCCAACAGCTGTGTTTTTGACAAAGGGAAGCTGGGTTGCGAGTGCGAGCACAATACCACAGGGCCAGATTGCGCACGCTGCAAGAGACACTACCAAGGCCGAGCCTGGAGTATGGGCTCCTACCTGCCCATCCCCAAGGGTACTGCCAATATCTGTGAGTACATCCTGCCATCACCTTCTCGACATGACTCATGGGAAAGCATAGTGCTCCATCAAGCACCGAAACGTGACCTTTTCAGTCTTGTTCCAAATGACATTTTACTTTGAGAGAAACAAAAAAAATAATAATAATAAGCCTGTAGGCAGTACATATTACAGAATCTCAGGTTTTCCAAAATGTGCATAACTAGTGGCATATGGCAGGCTTCTGAAATCAGCGTTATTTTAGTATCGTTTATATACTATTATATGTTTTGTGAGTATTTTCTAGCAATAGATTTAAATTTAGTTCTTTTTTAGGTGACACTTCAGAATAGGGAACACTAATTCACTATTAACTATGACTTTTCCCTCAATAAATTATTAATTTGCTGCTTATTAGTTGTTAGTAGCGTAGTTAAGTTTAGGTATAGGGAAGGATTAGGGGTGTAGAATAAGGTCATGCAGAATGAGGCATTAATATGTGTTTAATTACTATTAATAAGTGGCTAATAGTCAGGTAATATGCATTCTAATAAACAACTAGTTAAGAGCCCCTAAAATAATGTTACCCCTTTTTTTTATATTTATTAGTAAAAAGTTGTTTCAGTACTTAAAGAAATGTTGCCTTGATAACAAATAAAACAGGTTTACTTCAGTAAATAGGTATTATTTTTTTATTTTTGTTTTTAAGGTGTATTTTAGTTTTAGTTTTAGTTTTAGTGTTTGAGATTAGAAGGTAATTCAATTTACCAATTTACTCCTGGAGCAATATTGAAATTCCATTATCTCTGGAATCAAACCATATAGGGCTTTAAAAATGAAGATTGCAAAAGGGAAGTTTGTTAAAAACCAATATCCAAAAGTGTATCTCCACTAGTTTTGAGTTACAAGCATGCAAACCTTGAAAAAAACACTTGAAAAGTGCTCTTTCCCCATTGAAGGGTCACCATTGGCACATAATGCACCAAAAATGGTTAAAAGTCTATATATTTTACTAAAAGACGTACTAATCTCCATATAAAAACAACATAAATCTGCTGCCATCTTTCTGAAGTCATTGACACCCCTTTATGAAATTTACTCAGTAAATATTCATCCATAGAATTTAATATTTTGGTTTCCATCACTATACATATTTATCTTTCTTGAGGGAAAAAAAAATAGCAAAATAAAAAAATTTGTGCTGGGGACCTCTTGTTGATTTGACACGGAATGACCCAATAATAGTTCACATAATATTCTATTTATTTATTTGTTTGTTTATTATCAAATACTGTATATGCAGCCTTGATGACCATATTTGAAAATGTATATAATTATTTTTCTGCATGTCTGTCAATTATTTCTTCACATACACCACCACTATTGCTTCCTCATACGCCCCTGAAATAAACTGTTCTGTTATTAGCTTGATTATGCTTCTCCCAACCTGTCTTTAGCTTCATCTTGGCATTGAGTAGTGGCACATCTGTCAAGTTCTCAACCCAAAGCAGGGGGCTCATTGCCCTAATAAATCTAATGAAGTCAGTAACTGTAGCTCAGGGACAGCGAGTGGCTCGCACTGTCCAGATGGTGGGAGAAGAACCCTCTGGCCCCCTCAGTGCAGGTCCACTCAAAACTTTGTCACTGCCATCAAGCATGAGCCATATAGTTCTGCAGTCTCAAGCAAAGGACATATCACCGAATGCTGCATTGACATTTGGGTTTCTGAATGCTCTTTTCTGCATTCTCGACACTGCAGTGATGCATGCGTGATCATTTATGGCAATATTAGATTCAGTGCAGCAGAAGTGCTTTTGCTTGAGTGAGTAGGTGGTTGCGTATGAGTATACGTGCTTTTGAAAGCCTTTAATATCGCTCTAGCCTTTCCCCCTGTTATGCAGGCCCTCATAATGCAGGGGCAAAGCTCAGACCGACAGCCAGTTATTAAAAACCCAATACCAGGACACATCTGTGCCCAACAGAGCAAACCAAGGACCACCTATATCAAAAGCAATATTAGCACCTGTTTTGGCAAGAAATCCACAATGCAACAGGCTTGCATATGAAATCAAAATAAGATTATTGCCTCTGCAGCTTTGGTGAAATCAATAGTCCTCGACTGTTGCATCGTTGCCCTTCTCACAAATGAGCACGGTCTCAGCGACATGCCACTTCTCCTACGCTGCTCGTATTACATGTGAGGTTATGAAACATATGGCTCTCACATAAAGATAAATTTGCTGAAAGTGCAGAATTTAATTAAGCTGTAATGGCTTTCATCTGTCATCAAGTCTTCTGCCGTGATCACAAGAACATTTTATCTTAATGTTAAGATTCATGGTATGCAGGACCCTGCTCATGCAGATATATGGCTGCATGTGACCTCGCGTCTAATAATTCAGCAGGAAATGAAATCCATGTCTTTGTTTTTTTTTTTTTTTTGGATGGGCTTAGAGAGTCAGGAGGGAACATTTCGTGTGAGAGAGAAAGGGTCCTGCTGTGCCTTTACACCAGCACCATACTGCCAGACACAGCAGAGGAGATTTCTCTATGTATAAAACAAGGCTGGAAAAGGTTTTTGGTTTCACTGGGTTTGAGTTAACTAATGGGTCACTGTTTATTTTTAGCCGCAACAAAAAGCTACTCATCATGGTTGAGGATTGAGAATGTGAATTATTTCTTAAGTTTGAATTGAATTTTTAACATTGTATTTCAGTTTTATAAAGGGGACTATAAATATTCATAGACTTTTCTCAGTGTATTTTTGTGATCACATACAGTACACATGTGTTATTTGAGCTTGATATCACTGCAATTTGTACATATTTTACAAGGGGGCTTAGTCATACAAAGATGTTGGCCTTACTCGTATGATTTGCTAAATTGTACGTATTTTACATGTTGCCAATTCATATAAATTTCTAGGAATTACCTACACCTAACCCTGCACCTAAACCTTTAGACAAATCATACAAAATCATACAAGTGTGGTTGTGCGAATTAGCAAAAATTTGCCACCTTGTACGAATATGTACAAATTGGACATGAGACTGTGTTGGTTTCCGATTTTTCTTCCATATTGTGACACACTTTGGGCTAATGCCCAAGGGGTCAAACTGATGTCATCAGAGAAGACCCATCATTTTAGAAGGGAAGAGCATTTTCAGATGTGGATTAAAGATTATGAAGGCAAACTATTTTTGTGTTGACTTGCACAGATAAATTGTTCACTACAAAAATGTGCACTAACAAAATAAATATAGTCAATTTTAATTTAATATGGATTTTAACATGAATAACAATTACAATTAATGTTAGTATTGTTAATGAAATAACATATATATACTGTATTATGTGTATGATCCTATTTATGGGTAATTTTACTAAAAATGTAAATATTAGGGCCGTCAAACGATTAATCACTTCCAAAAATGCTAAAAATGTATGTAATATAAATGTGTACTGTGTATATTTATGATGTATATTTAAATACACACACTCATACAGTATATATTTTGACAATATTTATATGTCTATATTTATATATATATAATTTATACATAACTTAACCTATTTTGGTAACATTTTATAATAACTACACACTGTGAATCATTAGTTAAGCATTAGTAAATAGTCTGTTCATCCTTTATAAAGCATTGTTCCAACATTAACAGTCATTAGTAAGCCGTTTATAAATACAGCTATAAATGCCTTGTTCTTGGTTAATATGCATATCTTTTACAAAGGAAATTTAAAGGTTTAGTTATCTTCCTAACAGAACAAATAAACAAACAACACTGAGGGATACAGAACTATTCATTTCAAGATGCAAAAAATAAATAAACTGTACACTTGATTTTTTTTTTTCTATGAAATTGCAGAGGGTTGTTTTTCATTTATCAAGTGTACAGTTGTAAATTATTAGTTATAAATTAGCTTTTACATCTCCTTAGTTTCACGTTCTTGTCTGTTTTTAGTTTTGTTTTCCCATGTCTTCCTGTTTTAGTTTTGTTTTCATGTTATGCCCTTATTTAGAAGTTCCGGTCTTTTTTTTTATTAATTAGTCTCCTTCTGTGTGTTCCACCTGTTTTGAGTTCTGTTCATTAGCTCCATGTGCATTTATACCCTGTCTGTTTGAGTTTACTCTTTTTTTTTTGTTTGTTTTTTGTCCGTGATTAAAGTTGTGTGTGGTGTATTATGTTCGTTGTTCATTCTGTTGTTCATTCTATTAAAAAAACACTATTGAATGCTCTACATCTCCTGCGATCTCTTTCCTTGCATGGCACCGTAACAGAATCATTCCATCTGGTGAGTTGGAGTTTATTTATTTGTTTATTTATTTTGTTTAATTCTCCCTAGCGATTGTCGTAAACCTGTAGTTGAGTTTCTGAATTTAGAATATAGAGGATTTTCGTTCAAATCCCATACAAAAGCAGAGAAACACTCCAGCTCACCAAGAGTCAGACTCCTCCACCTACTGCCCCAATGTGCCAGATCTCCCTCCTACTTCCGCTGTCCAGGTGCTCCAAAGTAATATCAACTTCCACTGCCCATCCAACTCAGAGAATGCGCGGCAAGAGCGCCCGTCCAAGAACGCGCTGCAAGTGCGCCATCCGAGGCTTGCTCAGATTGAACGGCATTCAGAGGCCGCATTGGCAAAACACCCATCAGGAACTGTGCTGCAAGACCTGATCCAATTCCCTGCGGATTCCCTTCACGGCCAGGAGAGCTGTCCCCTAACCCCATGCATAGCATGTGGCCAGAAGAGGCATTCTATTTCCCTGTGGATTCCACTCCGCAATTACGGCAAGGAGAGCCGTCCCCTAACCCTGTGCATGACATGCAGCCAGAAGAGGCGTTAAAGTTCTCTGCAGATACCAGTTTGCTGTTTACAAGTCCAGTTCTTGATTTATGGCAGGGAGAACAGTTCCAGCTCCACGCAGATTCCAGTCCACAGTTTCCAAGTCCTGATCCAGAGTTTTGGCCAGGAGAGTCGTTCCAATTCCCCACATATTCCAGTCCACAGTTTCTCAGTCCTGCTCCAGAGTTTGGCCAGGAGAGCCATTCCAGTTCCCCGCGGATTCCAGTCCGCAGTTTCCTAGTTCTGTTCCAGTCCCCCTCTGAGTTTGCGCTGCAAGAGCGCCTCCCTGAGTTTGCGCCTACCACTCCTAATTACCCACCACACTGCCCTTTTCCTGAACACCCATACGACCCAGGTCGTGTTAGGGAGGGGGATTCGGCCATGGCCTCCCATGACTCCAGATCTGCCATGGCCTCCGGAGACTCCAGGTCCAGTATGGCCAATGACTCTGCCCCTTCTGGCCTCCAGGGTGCCCGCCCACCCTCCCTCCCCAGTGGTGTTGTGTTTTGATCTTATTTGTAAATGTCACGTTCTTGTCTGTTTTTAGTTTAGTTTTCCCATGTCTTCCTGTTTTAGTTTAATTTTCATGTTTTCATCATCCTTACTGTTTTGAGTTCTGTTCATTAGCTCCGTGTGCATTTATACCCTGTCTGTTTGAGTTTACCCTTGTCCGTGATTAACGTTGTGTGTGCTGTATTATGTTCGTTGTTCGTTCTGTTTAATATTAAAAATCCACTACTGAATGCTACGCATCTCCCGCGATCTCCTTCCTCGCACAGCACCGTAACACTTAGTAAATGTTTTACAAGGTATAAATAGTCTTCACAATAACAGACGGCTGGCAACTGCTAAATGCTTTATAACTACCTGACTTAATCATGAATTACAGCAGGAAAATGTGTTAATAAAGCATTTATTAACACACTGAGCAACTATTATCATATGTCTGAATAATAAGATTTATTAATATACATTTAAATAAATTATTAATCATTTACTTAGACTTTATAAATGTTCTTATTAAACACTGACAACTTCTTAAACACTGGTTTGTAAATAATGTAATAATGTAGAAATTATAATTTAATCATTTATAAAGTATGAAAATACAATTATTAAACATTATACACATGCTCAAGAACAAGACATTTATACATGCACTTGTAAACTGCTTACTAATGCATAATAATGTTGGAACAATGGTTTATAACGATGGAATCTGACGGAGCAGGAAAATAAAAATAATAATGAATAATAGAAATATTGGAAATATAGGAAAAATCACCTTTAAAGTTGTTTATCTATTCTGACTCTGTCTGCTGTATATATTATTTCCTATTGTTTGGTTGTTTATAATACAGTATATATACATATGGTGGTTGGTATGCTTTATTTACCTTCCAGCTTTCAGTAAAGAAATAAGATATGCAGAGAAAAAGAAAAAAAACAATCAAACAAGGTTCTGGACAGTCTCTATATCATTCTGATTATAATGAGCAGTTGCAGATTCCACATCATCAAGAGCAGTGACAGAACTGAATTGCTTCAAGAAACCTAAGAAGTTCTCTGTACTTTCATTAGTCAACAACAAGCAATTCTTCTGTTGTTTGACTAACTTTCTTTGTATTACAGTTCTGTGCATCTCTCTTCATGTCTTTCCAATTCAAATTCCAAATTTAACATCCAGAGGGGCGTGACAAATTCAATAGAAATTCCAACTTATGAACTCAAAGGAAGCCAATTCCATTTAATGAAATTCATGCCTATGAATTTAAGCTCTGCAGTATATAGTTTTAAGGAACTGATCATATTCGTTTATGCACAAATGTAACATTAGCATCGCATACAGATGCATTCTTCACATAAACAGCAAAAATGTATGAAATACTTATGATGCGTGTGTGGCAGTCTCAACCAGGCAGAACCTTAAGATCTTGATCTTACGTCTGCAGAGGAGGATTTTCAATTCTGTGCTCTTGTTGTGTCCCATGTGGGAGGAACAGGTGCTTGAGAAGCGAAGATTTATGTGTGTTTGGTACTTTTGCGATAAATAAGATGTGTTTTGGTCTAATCAATGCACACTGAGCTCATCTACCAGCTGTCCACTTCTGCCTGTTTTCCAGACTTGTCATTCATAGCTCAGGTGAGCAGAATTCCCAATTAGCTTTGAATCGCTAATGCTGTAATGAGGCCAATGATGTGCCGTGAGAGTTGAACACGAGGATTCAACCATGTCTGAGTCGGAACTCTTTTGGGGCTAAACATAATGTGGCGATAAAAAACCTGATGGTTGCTGTTGCTAGGTTAAGCATTGCACAAAAAAAATGGAAACTACAATACAAAAGATCACATGAAGTATAAAGCTTCTCAGTGGTCTGTGGTTCTGAAGCAGTTGCTGAGATATTCAGCGCTGTTATTTTTTGAACAGCGTACTATAGACTGACTGGAGAGCAGAACGTAGACGCAGTGGTTTGAAATGTCAGGCCTGTCATAATAGTTGATGATTAAAAATTATTACATATAAAAAAAAGAATCTGATGGATAGAAAAGTTAAATCATTTATTAAAATGTGTGCTAACTAACAGCACTGCTGATTAATGAATGGTAAATAACATAAAACATTCTGGCAGGGCACAGAGTAGTTAAAAGAAAGAACTAAACAATTAATTTTGTAAATGCAAACTGTGCCACTGCATTTAATCACAAAATTAACTTTTTAATATATTCTAAATGTTGAAGTTGGTAGAAAAAGAGTCAACTAGTATCTAAGACACCTGGAAACTCCTTCAATGTTTAAAAAATAAATAAATATTTGTGTTGATTAATAATTTGATGAAACATGCATTATAGTTTACATTTAGCCTAATGTTTTGCACTTGTACCATCATTTTCAAATGTACTACTGTAATTGAATTTCAGCCCTGTTTAATTGAAAATATTTTTTAAATAAAATATTCTTTTTATAATTTAAAAAGGAAGATTCCAATTAATATCAATTAAACTGCAGTTGGGCTGTTTTGATTGAATAATAATAACTAAAAAACTAACACAATAAAACATAATAAAATCACACAAATTAATATCTTAAATATGAGAAGAAGAAAAAAGGTGCTGGAAAAAAAAAATAACTTTTTCTTAATAAATTCATACATTCATACATACATATAAATATGGACTACTGACCCAAAAGGTCAAGTTGATCCCTGCCAATGCAAGTGTGCTTTTTGAAACAAACAGTTTTTCACCAGTTTCTCAACAAATTTTTGTAATTGCTAGTGATGATACTGTGACACACAGAACTGCTCATTACAATCAGAGAGTGGCCAGAATCATATGCGGTGGTTTGATTGTTTTTTTCCTCCATATCTGATGTCCTCAATGAAAACACGAAGCTGTGAAGCAAGGTTATCACAAATTTATCTGAATTTTTAAAAAGCTTCTATAAATATATTTTAATGCTAGTTCTTTCTTCCTCCTTCTTTTTTCCCCAGGTATCCTGAATAATCTTGGCACCTCTGGTGAGTTTTTCACTCATGGCACAATGAGCTTCATTTCTATTGTATTTATATAGATAAGAATACTTTAATATGTAAAACAGAATTCTTTCAAACATTCAAACACACTAATTCAAGGTCTGGTTATAAAAGTCACTGAAATCCAGTAGATTGATGAATAAAACTGAACAAAAGCCCAGAAATATTTTTTTATTCTCATTTTTCATTTCCTCAAGTTCGACCGAATGCTTCTTCTCTGGGAGCAGCAAACCGAAATCAAGGTAAGACTTTCATAAATCATCTCATTGATGCTTATAAAACCACAGTTCCCTTTCAGTCGGTCACTCTGAGTCACGTCGGTGACCGACAAATCAGGATCTAGCTAGAGATGACCAGTATACTTCGACTGTAACAAAAACAAGCCAATGGTCATTGGCATGCACTGATTGCATCCAGCTGCAGCTGATCACTGTGTGAGTATAAGTATGCAGCTGGAGCAGGCATCATTATCTTTTCGCTTCGGAGCCGAGCGGTACATCACTACTACTCCCAACTCTCCCAAAAAGCAAAAAGAAAGTGGGGGTGTGACGGCGTTGCAGCGGTGGCCACGGTCTGCAGCCTTAAAAAAGAGTTCCTGCAAGACAACCACACAGGAGTGTGCGGTGGCCAGCTCCCCTGCATGGTCCAGAACAAAAGAGCATCTCTAAAAGAGCAATACAGGTGATTGCGTCTTTTTCAAGATGTCATTTCACCTGTGCGTTTCTAGGAGCAGTCGTTTCCTGGCGCCTAAGGATGGTCACGATCACTGCCTCACGTGTCTGGGCACTCAACACGCTGAGGACTCGTTTGTAGATGGTTCATGTGCTCACTGTGGGGACATGACCATCTCGGAGTTGCATATCTCTTCCCCAAAAGGGAACCCTCACCCCCTCAGACACTCCACAGCCAGTGGAGTTGCCATTGGAGCACGGCGGTCCCTCTGTGACACAGAGTGTGCAACTTGTTTCCTTCGGCACTCCTGCTGACGACGAACAGATGTCGTTAGCAGCATCGAGCCAGAGCCAGAGATGACAGCTTATGCTTTCCCGGGCCGCTGAGAAGGTCGGGCTCATGTGGTATAAGGGCAAAGCCCTAAGAGACCTGCATGAGGGTGGCCATGACCTAGAAGTTCTGTATGAGCTTTGTGCTGCGATGGACCTCGCGATCCGAGCAACGAAGGTGACAGTGCAGTTTCTAGGTCATGCGATGTCCACATCAGTGGTCCAAGAGCGCCACCTGTGGCTGTGCCTTGCTGACAGCATGACAAGGTACAGTTCCTGAATGCTCCCGTGTCGCAGGCCGGCCTCTTTGGCAACGCTGTCGAGAGCTTTACCCAGCAGTTTTCGGCATCCCAGAAGCAGACTGAAGCGATAAAAGACATCCTGCGCCGGTGGAAACCTCCTGCTTCCACTCCGGTTGCAGCCTCTCAGCCTGCTTGTCGCCATGGGCGCCCTCCTGCGGCCGCCCGCGCTCCCACGCAGCAGCAGCCTTCCACCAGGCCGTGTCGTGAAGCCAGTCACAGACAGGACGGCAGGAAGTGCTGCTGCAAGAGGCCCTGAGATAGGCGACCCAGCGATGGAGGAGACTGCTCTGCAGGAGATGGTGACTGCACCACTCGGTCAACCAGACTACACGCCTCACCCAGGAACGTGCTCAGTTAGTGCTCAACTGCCTCAAGGATTTATCAGGCAGGACGGCAGTTCAACTGAAACTTTTTCAGAGGCTCCTGGGGCATATGGCAGCAGCAGCAGCGGTTCAGATTACACCGGCCTGCCGCAAAACCTTCAGCCTGTGGTCAGATCCCTCATTTCTTCGGTTGGGAGTACCCCTGAAGCAGTTATCCAGGCATGCTGTGGTATTCACAGATGCCTCGGCCACAGGTTGGGGCGCACGCACAGTGGGCATGCAGTATCAGGGGTATGGATGGGTCCCCAACTGCACTGGCATATCAATTGACTCAAGTTGCTGGCAGTACGCCTCGCCCTGGGCTGCCTCGGAGGGCACCTTCAGGGCAGGGACATTCTGCACCGCACAGACAACACTGTGACTGTTGCGTATATCAACCGGCAAGGCGGTTTATGCTCCCGTCGCATGTCGCAACTCGCCCGTCACCTCCTCCTCTGGAGTCAGAAGCATCTGAGGACTAGCTGATCTGGAGTCGGTTCGGAGCTACACATGTGGACTTCCGAGGTTCTAGGTGATCTACCCCAGGAGGTAGCTCTCAACAATTGCTTCAGCAAGAGCACCGTCTACCGGACAGGCCTATGCGTTGAAGTGGAACCTGTTCGTTGAGTAGTGTTCCTCTCACGGAGAGGACCCCCGGAAGTGCTCGATCAGAGCCGTGCTTTCCTTCTTGCAGCAAGGGTTAGAGCGTAGGCTGTCCCCTTCCACCCTTAAAGTATACACTGCTCCTATCTCTGCCTATCATGACCCCATAGAAGGAAGGTCGGTAGGAAGGCACCTAGGGGAGCCAGGAGGTTGAATGCCTCTAGGCCTCCCTCCCTCTCTCCCTCCGTCCCTCCCCTTTTGGGACTTGGCATTGGCACTAAAAGCCCTACAATCTGCCCCCTTCGAGCCCTTGCAGTCAGTCGAAATGAAGTTTCTGTCTATGAAGACTCTACTCCTGACTGCATTGGCCTCGATCAAGTGGGTTGGGGACCTGCAGGCATTTTCAGTCGACGAATTGTGCCTTGAGTTTGGGCTGGCTGATTCCAGTGCAACACTGAGGCCGCGTCCTGGCTATGTGCCCAAGGTTTCTATCACTAACAGGTGGTGAACCTGCAAGCGCTGCCCAGGAGGAAGCAGACCCAGCCCTAACCTTGCTCTGTCCTGTACGTGCATTACAACTCAGGGCTTCAGGACTTCAGAGCAGAAAGGAAAGGCTGTCTCCAAGCAGAGGATGGGCCACTGGATAGTGGATGTCATCACCTTGGCCTTGGTGTGCCCTGCCCGCTCAGGTTACATGCTCACTCCATTGCATCGTCCTGGGCCCTGACTCGTGGCGCCTCTCTAGCAGATATCTGTAGAGCTGTGGGCTGGGCAACTCCTAACACGTTTGCTAGGTTCTATAGCTTACGCCTTTTCTCCAGAGAGTTCCCTGATCCCTGTTGAGTCCTCCAGAACCAATGAGGCAGAACATTGGTGCCAGGCCTTTCAGCTAATAAATTCTTGAAAGGCTAGTGCCCATATGTGTGACCCTGTAGGGATCCCATATGTGTATTCCATGGTACATTTACTAAGGCCATGTTTCCCTTTCAGACCATGGTCTGCTTTCTCTAGAGCATGCAGCCAAAGTGAGCCGTCTCAGAGAATTCCATGTGCAATAGGGCTCTACGGGGTTACTTCACGTGAGTAATTGTTGCTTAACCCCCCTTTGGGGACTCCGTGAGTGTGCCTGTTCCACTTGAAGGGCATGCTTTCCCAGTGTGTCCAGTCCTACTGGCTGGGTTGCTCGAGGAACAGCAGTAGTGACCTTCTCTGTGCAGAGGCCCTATCGTCTGCCTTATAGGAAGGATCAGGAGACCTACACAAAGCACTGGAAGGGGGCAGCTCCTGTGGTGCTTTGGTAGGGATCCCTATTTGTCTGTCACTGACATGACTCGGAGTGACCGACTGAAACCGTTGTACTTTATCTGAGTGGCTGGGCCTAGTTCGTCTCCTCAGCGAAAACATAATGATGTACGCTCAAGCTGCATACTTATACTCACACAGTGATTAGCTGCAGCTGGATGCAATCAGTGCATGCCAATGCCCACTGGCTTGTTTTTGTTACACTCAAAGTAGATTGGTCCTCTCTATCGAGATCCTGATTCGTTGTCACCAATGTGACGTCTCTGTTCTCTCCTTCAGGGAACGAGGGTTACATACAGTATGTAACCGAGACGCTTGTTTTTTTTTTCCAGCTTGAGGATCCAAACCCTCATACTAACAAAGCTTCTTTGTTTGTGTCTACTGTGATCACTTCTACTATTTCAGTCCAGCCTCAAATCTCAAAAGACTGTCCAAGAAACAGTTTTGAGTGACTCATGGTCTGTGGATAGTTTGTTGTTAGCTTGTTAATGACAACGATAGGCTTGCAGTTAGAAAATAATAACATGGGGAATTATTTTCTTTAACATTGTCATATTTAAAACCCATCATGGCTATAAACTGTGATTTGATAGTTTTTTTTTTTTTAATGCTGCTAAAATTTTATCACTAGTATGCATGTAAATAGTCTCAAACCTTAACAATGAACTAAAAGAAATTTTGATTTCATGGGGTTTTTAACAAAAGAGGATTGAAAAAACATAAGGATTCTCATTTTCAGCTCTTCTGCTGTGTGTGAGTGACAGAAAGTGGTCTCTTTTCTGTCAGGCCCAGAAGCAAAACAAAACAGAGGATTGTAAGATTATGAGAATCTGCGTGGTTATTCAACACCTTACATCTTCTAGATACAAACCTTCTTTTAGTGAGCAGCCAGCGGACACTAGTGTTTAATGATGACCTCCTGGATATCAGACTCTTCTAATAACCTCTCAAATGTAATTAGTCTCAAGTATCCGTTTTCTTCTGCCTGGCCTCTTCATGGAATAGAAGAGTGAAAGTGAGGGGGGGGGGGGGGAATGAGATGGCGGTAGGTTTATGTACACAGATTTCAAAGACTTGATTGAGAATAATATCTCGAGCAGATTAATTCAGTGGAGAAATAATCACTCAGACCATAAAAAAAATAATACAGAGTGTAGAAAAGAGTGCTGGGAAATATGTGCACTGGATACTGAAATTCTTGATAATCAATAAAGAGTGGAATAAATAGCTTGTAGAGGATCAGAAGGCACAATAGTCTGTTAGTTAAATTTACCTTTATTTTATTCTAAAACAGTGGTTTTCAAATGGTGGGTAACAGCCTGAAAATGTCTTGCAGGTCTGCAAGGGGGAAGAACAATATATAGAAGTCCATATAGTGCCCTCTCCTCTTGTCTGACTCTGCGTGAACTTGTTTTCCAGTTCATGACAGTCAGGTCTAAAAACTTCCACCATCATGTTTTCTCCTCC
>JAUCMS010000044.1:5835281-5852300 GCA_032357445.1 Enteromius radiatus | reverse complement strand
CCCCCCCCCCCCCCCCCCCCCCCCCCCCCCACGAGATAGCATGATATTTTGCATGCTAAGTCACTTTTGTTCAATTTAAGTCAAATGGATTAATGTGAGGAATTCAGATGTTACATTTGTCCATTTGGTTTCAGAGTTCCTTCAACAATTCATTTTTTTTTTTTTTTTTAATAAACATGACCCTGGGGGTTCCAGCATACTATTTACTGCATTCAAAATATCCCTGATTATCATGCATGCATCAGGTGTTGAAATTTGACTACTATAGTAGTCTCACTGAGAAAATTAAAAATGATTAAACGCATAAATCTGAAAATCATGTGCATTAACTTTAACCTTGACCCTAACTTATGTTGACTTTTTAAAATGCTGAACATCTTACAGTTTTGTAACATGTGTGTGATGTATACAACCAACACACAACCAATTTGTACATATTTTCCAGGGTGGCTATCATTCATACGATTTGTCTAAACCCCAGTGATGGGTTGGTTTAGGGGCGGGCTTAGGTGTGGGTCACATTTGTACAAATTAATACGAATTGGCAAGTCATAAAATATGTGCAATTTAGCAAAAATCGAGTGAAGTCGTACGAATTAGCCAGCTCATAGAATATGTACGAATTGCCTGAAACTGGGCTGGTACAACAACATTCTATATATAGAGACTGCCAGTGAGGTAGTATAACAGGAGAGTTTCCTCAATTTAATTGATTCGTCATATATTTTCAGATAAAACAGAGAAAACGTCTTGAGATTCTATATACATATTTAATAGACCCTCCCTCCCTCTCCCAACAGACACGAAAAAAAGTCATATTCACTTATTACATACTGCATTTACAGTTGTATTTACAATAGCATATTTAACTATCACAATGAATATAGCATGGAATATAGTAACTTACTGAAAATGTGTTGAGGCAAAGTTCTTACCGTTTTTCAATTCCAACTGCATTTTTAACAACACTTCGTTCCCAGACAATCATTTACAGAAGAGTTCTGCACAACACTTTCTTTTGTACCACAATCCTTTGCCAAATACATTAGATTATTCACTTTGATGAAATCTATTGGTCTCATTGGCCAGCAATACCTTCTTTCATTTCTTTGGACACTGTAAAGGAACATTCTTTTGGCTAAAGATTATATGCGTGACAGGACTATACTTGTTCTCAAAAGCATTTACTGTGACCCTGACAATATTCTTAGATAGTTTTCTCAATTAACTGTGGCAAAACTATAAAAAAGATTACTAGAATTGATGTCAAAAAGGGTTGAATAGAAAAGAAGGTAAACCACTGAAAGATCATGTCTTCGTCTTGCTTGGCTAGGTATTCCAAGAGATATGTTTGCAAAATGAGTATCAGGGAAACCTGGTTTCTGAGTTCTGCAGCACCATGCAGTTAAATTCTTACATTCGTAAACAGTCCTTCAGTAGTTCTGATAACTGATAACCTTAGAGAAATAATATTAATAGTAAGAATAATATTTTTTTTCCCTATCCGAGGCTCTCTTTATTTGGAAAAGAAGTGAAAAAAAGAAAAAGAAAGAAACAACAAAATCTCCTCTCACAGTCTCAAAGTCATTTGGATTTAGAAAAGAACAGCCAAGCTGGAGACCATAAAGAGAGAAGGTCGAGTCCAAACGTCTCATCGTAATTTTGACTTTCCGTATGTGTTACGTTGCACTGATATGACTTTCTCCAGGCAGGCAAACCGGGTTTCGTGAAGTGAACTGTGCCATAAAGTGCCACCCGGTCTCGTGTCATCACCGCGACACAGCATGTACGGCACATTCTCTGTTCGGCTTTGAATGAAGCCACTGCGGAGTAGCGAGCGGCAGAACAGACTGATCCGATCCATTCGTCTCAGGATCAAATGGGCCTTCCTGTTGTGACCAGAAAGAGAGTGTTAAATGTAAAAAAAAGTAAGAAGATTCTAAGGGCCCCTTTAAGGGACGATGAATTGGGCCCTGATTTCTAAATGCAGAACGTGATTTGTATGGACAATCGTGATTTCTACCAAAGGGGGACCCCTCCCCCAACCATTAACTACAGATGCAATTACATACACATATATAGACAATGTATGTGCACAGTGCTCATTTCCAGTATAAAATTGTGTCAGCTCTACAATTACATTTCCTTTTTATCCTCAAACTCACAATACGATCCAAAATTTCATAAAACATTTGGCCTGTTTTAGGACAAGAATTACTTACTGCTCCAAAAATATGCTATTTAATCCCGATGCAAAGCCTGTGTTGATATTCATAAAGATTATTGGTTCCTTCAAAAAGGGAAAATGAACTGTAATTGGTGTTCTCTGTTTCATTCCCCAGCTAGTTCTGCCAGAAAACAGATTACACAAAAATTCACAGAGAGTTTAGGATGGCAACCTTCTGACGGCCCCAGCCAAGCAGAGCTAAACCAGGGGCCAGTGCAAGGGTCTGTGCACATTTCCTCTTTGTGTTACACCTAAAAATTTAGAGGCTGAAAAAAAAAAAAAAACTAAAAACCTTCACATTCTCAAGCAACACTTAAATATATATGGATGTACAATAACAATACATCAGTGAGTGGCCTTCCAGCAGTATTTCAAAGACAATAGAATTATGAATTTGCATTTACAAATGCACTGTCCTACTTGATTTGTAGGATAAATAAATGCATGTTACATGGATGAAAGTGTAAACAGTGTAGCTGACTTTTTATTTCTATTTTTCTTCTTATCCAAGTGGTTTTGAAAGCAACCTTTAAACCATATGGGAAAAAAAACATCGGGGCAACAATTATTGAATTCAGGTTCAATCAGACCATGCAGTCTGTATTTACAAACAATAAGTCAACTATACAAAAATGTGAACTGTAAGAGGTTTTACTAGAAAATAACAGAAAAAGCTGAAAAAAACAGCAGCTCAGAAGAGGAATAGCACATAAAGTTACAGAGCACGTCACAGAGATGGAGCATGGGATGGAGTGGAGTACAGATATAAGGTTTATGATTTAAATCTTACAATACCATATATATATATATATATATATATATACACTGCTCAGGGAACTCTAAAATAACACATGAATAAATGAAATGTTCTTATTAAATACTTAACTCTTTACATAGTTGAATGTGCTGACAACTAAATCACACACAATGTATCAATGGAAATCAAATTTAATAACCCATGGAGGTCTGGATTTGGAGTGACACTCGAAACTGAAGTGGAAAAACACACTACAGGCTGATCCAACTTTGATGCAATGTTCTTATAACAAGTCAAAATGAGGCTCAGTAGTGTGTGTGGCCTCCATGTGCTTGTATAACCTCCCTACAATGCCTGGGCATGCTCCTGATAAGGTGGCAGATCCTCCCAGACCTGGACTAAAGCATCCACCAACTCCTGGACAGTCTGTGGTGCAACATAGCGTTGGTGGATGGAGCGAGACATGATGTCCCAGATGTGCTCAATTGGATTCAGGTCTGGGGAACGGGCAAGCCAGTCCATAGCATCAATGCCTTCATCTTGCAGGAGCTGCTGACACACTCCAGCCACATGAGGTCTAGCATGGTCCTGCATTAAGTCAGGATACCTCTGGCGAGCCTATGGAGGGCTGGACGTCCTTCCAAAGAAATGCCACCTCACAACATTACTGACCCACTACCAAACCAGTCATGCTGGAGGATGTTGCAAGCAGCAGAATGTTCTCCACATTGTCTCCAGACTCTGTCACTGCTGGGTTGTTGCCCTCCTACGGCCTCCTCCATGTCTCCTGATGTACTCATTGGCAAGGGTCCGATGCAGTCTTGAAGTCCCGATGGTTCCAAGGTTTTGGATTGGCAATCATGTTCTTCCTGGTTTGAAGAGTGATGAATTTACTTAGGGGCTTAGGCAGGAGACGAGAGAGATGGTGGGGGTCCAGCATCCAGAAAAAGTAAAATGCAAGGCGGGTCACCAGCGTGGGGCCTTTTGAAACATGTTGAGGTCACACCTCTTGTGGGTCAAAGAGTCAATAGTGTGTTGATCCTTTGGAGGGAACTTTTATGGCTCTTTGTTTCTAAGCATGGTAATTTGCATATGCACTGGATTGGAGGTTGATATAGAAATTAG
The DNA here is from genome assembly GCA_032357445.1 of Enteromius radiatus. NCBI lineage: Eukaryota > Metazoa > Chordata > Actinopteri > Cypriniformes > Cyprinidae > Enteromius > Enteromius radiatus. Next base: position 5,848,191 of record JAUCMS010000044.1, on the reverse strand, counting down.
AAATTATTCTTAAAACACTGAATGTTGCAAAGATGTCAACATATAACATACACTCTTAAATAGATTGTCTGAAGATGAGTCGTTAGATACAAAACAAGAAATGTGTTGATATTATGAGGGGATATTAGCTAGTGATCTATCATAAACATGCATAAAACAGTGTACCATACACAAGACAATATACAAGGACAATAACAATATACACTATGACCTGAAGGATATGCGTTATCTCAAGGAAAGTTCTCCTGTGAATTAATTTAGGGAAAAGTTGGCTTTAAAAAAGGGGGAACTAGTCAGAGTTGCGTTGTTGTCATTACTTCAAGCAATAAACCGGTGTTATCAGTCAGTTGCCATGGAATCAGAGGCCTGTTTTGCCTTCCTGAGGTGTTAGCTGCCTTTCAGGGGAAGGGTCTACAGACCCTCACAGTTGCAGTTTGAGCTACCCCTTGGCAGAGGTGGGTAGAGTACCCAAAAACTGGACTCAAGTAAAAGTACTTATGGAAATATTTACTCAAGTAAAAGTAAAAGTAACAGTCTGAATAGTTACTTGAGTAAGAGTAAAAAAGTATTGGATAAAAAAACTACTCAAGTAGTTAGTTACTTTGGATCATATACTCAATATCTGCAGTCTAGTTTTATTTAGATATATAAATAAAATATACCCCACACACACAAAAAAATAATAAAAATCATAATTGTTGATCATTCCCTTGGGCAACGTTCACTGCCCAAAGAAAAGTAGATGGCCCGTTTGGAAAAAATGGAAGCATTTTTAACTTGCATTGGGATGAAGTAACGAGAGGAGCGTCACACACAGTACCGAACTAAAAGTACTGTTTTTTCACAAAAAAATTACTTGAGTAAAAGTACTCGTATTTAAATATACTCTAAAAGTATTAGTTACCCAAAAAGAATTACTCAAGTAAATGTAAAGAAGTAAATGTAACTCGTTACTACCCACCTCTGCCCCTTGGGCTGGGTAAAGCGGTATTAAAACTTATTTTTTTAAATGTAACAAATAGTTTGCGCCTGATTGGTTCAAATGCTACACACAGGAGTAGAATGATAGAGTTAAATTATATTATTTTTGTTTTCTTTCCGCAAAAAAAAGTACTCTCCTATCGTTCTGGACCTGGGATCTTTTCAGTTGTATTGCTGTCTATGGAGGGTCAGATGGCTCTCTGATATCATCAAAATATTTGTGTTCCAAAGATGATCGAAGGTATGGACTTGGAATGACATGAGGGTGAGTAATTAATGACACAATTTTCATTTTTGGGTGAACTAACCCTCTAAGGCTTTGTTTTCTGAACTGGTTCTTTTTTTAAGCATATAGAATTTTAATTTGGAGCAGCAGTTGAGTAGTACTCAGAACCCTCTTGAGCACTGAGGTTTGTTACCACAAGTATGTCCAACTGCAGTATTGCATCTTCTGTTTGTGGGCTTAATGGCGGATGTATTACAAAATGCAAAGCCCAAAGGGCCAATGAGTGCACGAGGACACCCGTCCAAGGTTGGATTGGGGGGGATTCATTGTGGTCCACTCAGGATTTGTTCCCTTCAATAGCTTTGATCTGCAAGTGTTTAATTACTCAATAGTGCTGATGAAGTCCTTGAGGCGCTCAATCTCAGTCCTATTAGACATACAGTACAGGGCTTTATTGAGTTTCCCACCCACTCTCCCCATCTACAGTTGCTGAATTGGTAAAGACAGCATGGTGAGGTAAGTCACACCCATATAACACATAACTCTTCACCCGTTCCTGTCTCATATTCAACACCAAGAGGTGACACTTTCAGGTCATAGGATTGAGGGAAGCTCTCTCTCTCTCTCCCTCCCTCTCCCTCAGTCTCTTCCCTTTTCTCTGAAGTCTCCTGCTGTCAGTTCACACCTTTCTGAAGTAGAGAGAGATAGACCTGCTTCCATCCTCTGGCAAACAAGGCTGGCCATCAGTCACTGCTGCGCTGCAGCATGGCCCTCATGGCCTTTTCTGAACATGCCTCAGGTTAAATCTCAACTACTGTTCCTACTCATTTCCTACTGTCCTAAGATGATTTAAGAGAAATACTGGGAATTTATGGCATAAAAACTACACCCTAAACAGTTTTTTTGTAAACCTATTAAAACACAAGAGATATTTGACAAGAAAAGAAAGCCCCACTTAAAGTATCTGTGGGAATTTAGGAGAACTGACAAGTTTTACTGGGTTAGTTTTTGCTCAGTAAGAGACTGGGAGTTAGCTTAAGCTTAATTAAGACAATATCTTAATGAATTTAATTTTGTTTTTTTTAATATAAGGCAGAATATTTAAGAGTGAGAAAAACCAACAAAAAACATGTCAAATCAAACAAAAAGTCATTAATCCATTGCTAATACTTACTCATGTTTGTGCTGTTGTTGTCTCTCCAAAATGATGTCACTTCCTGGTGGATGATGTCATTTGAGGAAGTGGCTTAAAGGGGAACAAACAACTAACTGGATGGAAAGAATGGAAAGTATATAAAGAGAAATCTTTTATCAAAGATAATATTCCCAAGAAAAACAATTGCTGAAAAATGTCTATGTACTATGTAGACCCCGGGCCCAAGATTTGAATTTGCCAAGCACCAAAAGTAAAATGTAAAGTTGGCCATGAGAAGTACATTTGCTAGAATATTTGTATGTGGGGAACAATATTACAAATAACTAATAAAGAAACAAATAATAAAGCAATATAAAAGAACAAAAAAATATTTATATACAGTAAATTTTCTCACAACATTGGCAAACATGGCAACTTATGTTTGGACCATGTACACATATGACTAACACTAAGAATTTCTGTATATATACATATTTTTCATTTTTTTTTATATCATTATACAAGGATCGTTTTGAATGTATTTGTTGTTTTGGCATATGTTTTATATTTCCCTGATATTGAGTGCATTACGGTAATACATGGTTTAATGAGCGCAGGTGTCTGCCTGGTAGCACATGGCACTGAGGAAGGCTTGATACCCAAAAACATTTAGCACTTTTTACATTTAGCACTATTAGAGACCTCTGTATGATAAATGTTATAAAAAATCCCTTGATGGACTACTTGGATGAGTGCAGATCTTTTTTGTCTATGGACCCTGTTCACAGCCATACAAAATTCACTCTCAAGACTGTGTGAAATAACATATTTATTCTGAAGAAAAACAGACAACATGAAAGCATGGAAGGTGCTTTAACAATTATAATAGCAGTGAAAATAAAACATTTGCAAATATCTATACTATGAAAACTACATGACCTAGATTTTAGCAACAGAAAAAGCAGCTTGTAACAAACTTACAAAACTATTTTAAATGAAAGTTCATCTTAGAAAAAAAAATATCTGCTAAATTCAAGGGGAGCTAATATATCTATTATTCTATATCAGTGTTTTCATCTTGATTTCCAGTAAAACCAAATCTACAAATCCTCACATACACTGTACCTGAGAAGTAAAATAACACACAATATTAATACTCAATATATCTTCAACATACACAATACCATTCGAAGGTTTGGGGTATGTACGATTTTTAAAAAAAAGATTTATGACTGTATATATTTAATATATATTTATCATATAAATGTGACAATGTAATTTATTCCTGTGATGGCCAAGTTGATATTTTTAGCAGTCATTAGTTCTCAGTGTCATACGATCCTTCATAAATTATAATGTATAAGTAACATTTATAATTATTATCAGTATTGAAAACATTAATACTTTTGTGTAAACTATAGTAAAAAAAAATATTAAGGATTCTTAAATGAATAAAAAGTTAAATAAAACAGCATTTATTTGTGTCCCTAATGAAAATAAAGTATTAATTTAATACAAAAAATAAATAGTACTGGCGCAAAACTTTTGAACGGTATTGCATTTTGTATTTTTCCTTGCAGATTTTTTTTTAGTAGGCATAAACGTTGTCAAATATTTTTTGATGACTGATCACAGCACTGCGCGTTAGGCCGGCTAAGATGGATATCGCTCTGAACGGCAGAGGCCTCCTGTCACCGCGCAGTGCTCCGAGCGCCCTGAGAGAGCAGCGTAGCTAAGTGTTATCAGGGCTGAAGAGAAGGAGGCAGGGAGGAAGGCTTCGTGACAGCACGGCGCTCTGTCTTGCCCCAGCCAAACTTTGCAGAGTCAGATGGGCAAATGAAATCATCAATTATAGCACAAGGTGAACTGAAAGCACTGCGTAAAGGTCGCCAAGTGGAGGGAAAAAACGGCCAGCTCAGGGCTTTTCTCTCGGCGTGCCACTCCTGAGTTTATGGGAGGTCCGGCACAGCACAGAAATGGAGTTTAAATTTTAAACAGGCAGAGAGAGGGGGGCCCCAGGCCCTGTGTGAAGATTTCAGGAGGTGACAGGGTGAGAGGGAGGAAAAGAGTGAGAGAAAGAGATGTCTGGACTGAATGTGGAGCAGCAAGGGACATTCATAACTAATTAAACAGTCAAAGCCGACAGGGCCTCGGATGCATCACGCTGCAGGTCTCAACCGCAGTCTACCTGATCCCATTAGAAGAGGCTGATAATTGCTGTGTTTGTGGTACCTCGCTATTTAGTTTCTTGTCAATTCACTGTCACAGCACAATGAGGATAACGTCCTGCGCTGATCACTCCTCTTCCTCCACATAAGTTGAAGGGAACCATCCCACCTGTAATATAAACAGCAGCAGTAAACATTACTGAAAACTAACGGAGCGTATCTCTTCTTCTCCGTGACTGGTTTAAGAGCTCTTGCAGGTCAGATCTGATAATGACATGTGCAGAAGATCATTAAGAGTCATTCTGCCATCTTCTGTAATCACTTCCCATTAATCATCTCTCTTAGAAATGCGCTTGAGCATATGAAATGAAAGGAAAGCGAATGTAATAAGGCTTGAGGAAAGATTCAGGCATCTTGGAGATTTGAGATCAGCTATATTGCAGGGGAATGCTGGGCTGAAATCTCATTTTAATATTAAATGCCAATCATAGTATCACACCTCTATATTGCTATGTCATGGATCTGGGGTATGTTTAAAAAAATGTTTTACCATGAACATGAGTACATCAATGAGTAAATCAATGGGCCTGAAATACATTACCATATTCATTACTGTGTCATTAATATGTATAAAATATATTTAATTTAAATGAATTTAGTTTAATTATGTTTTAATTATCTATTTTTTCTATATATATTATTTATTTATGTATTTTTTTTTTCTATGATGGTGAAGTGATGTGTTGTATTTTTGTGAAAACCATGGTATATTTTATTAAGCATGTTATAAAAGAATTAAAAATATACTTTTTTCTACAATTATTAATGCATTTACTCTCACTTTTGATCAATTTAATGCAAAAATCTTCCCAACTTTTGAACAGTACTGTCAATATAAAATACTACAAAATAAAAATATGAAATTTAACAGACAATATATCAAAGTTCTATTTTTAACTAATCTGGCTAATGATAACAGAATACAGAACTCTTGGTAACACTACATCAATTTTGTATCATGAACAACATTCTTACAGTATTTATTAATGCAAGATATTAAAACTGGCCAATATAGCATTCTTTTATACAGTGCTGGTTATATATAATTCTCTTGTCAGCTCTTCATATCTGACTGTGTGTGAACAAAGCATGCTCATAACCTTTTTTTTTCTGCAGTGTGCCTAGCATTTCCCTTTTGAGAAACCATGAACTGTGATTTGCATGGAAGGGCAAGAGTACCGTTCCATAATGTACAAGGTTGGGAGAAAAGCTTCACAGTATCTAAACAAACATAAAAGCACCAGAACCTCTAGAAAACTGCTTTCATACTTCAGTTTCAATTGAATAATGGTGTATGAGTTTTTTTTTTTTCTCACCTGGCCATTGACTTCACCTTTCCACCATCCACTGGCACACTTGATATAAATCTTTACCAGGTCGCCCACCTGCAGAGAGAGTTCCCGTGTATCTCTGGAGCTGAAATCATATCGTGCCAGTGCAATGCCAAGCACTCTAGGGGTCAAAACTGAGGGAGAAGGAGACAAAAACAAGTTGTTAGAAAAAAGACAAAAAGAGCGAGACACCCATGTCTCCACAAGACATGCCAAGTAAGACAAAACACGTGAACATGCAACAAGATGATTGGTGATTTTGGCACAAATGGCATTGCATCATGCACATATATTTTCACACACAATATGTGGAATACAGATCCACTCTCTCCGTAGCTATCAGAAAGCACACATACACTACAGAGAGAGCTGAAGCAAACACGGAGCAGAGACGGAGATGGCTGGAGGGGGAAATGAATAAGACAGGTGGCTGATAGCTGTACCTGACCAGAAGGGTGAGGGGGAGGGAGGAACAAAACTGTAGCTGTTGGGACTCAAAAAGGAAAGCCCACACAGCACTGGAGCTTAGGATCCAAGCCGAGGCAGAGCAAAGAAAATAAGAACACAAAAACCCAGAGATCTTAACAGAGACGTTTTCAACAAAACAAACATAAACAAGCTGATATAAAGAACTCCACACAGCACTGGATGAATGAGCACTCTTCTTGAAATATGTCAGTCTTGCAATTCATGCAAGATGATGTCTCAATAAAAAAAGTCTCAATGAAAAACTAATTAAAAAGTCTATAATATCCACTGATGTTTTCGACTGGGGCTGTGCAATAATACTGCCAAAAAGATATTATTCAGTATATAATATACAATATTTATTTCATAGAATAAATGTATCCCACATGTTTGTTAGACCTCAAGAATGAATATAAACAAACTTTAGATGTATCTAGATGAATCTTTATTTTTCCCCCAGAATTCTGTCATGATAATGATTATATACAAAATTATAGATACTGTACTATAGATTAATTGATAAAACTTGAACAATTTAACCCGTCTTTTAAAATGTAATCAATATGCTGAATGTTATTAAGAATTTTTTTTTTATTACCAATGCTGTACACTTCTCAGTATTTTTGTGGAAACTGACCTTTTTTTTTTTGGATGCACTGATGAATACATGTTCAAAAGAACGTCTCGGTTATGTATTTAACCCTCGTTCCCTGAAGGAGGGAACGGAGACGTCACGTTGTTGACCGCCAAATTGGGATCTCGCTAGAGAGGACCAATCTACTTTGTAACATATGTAACCGAGACGTTCCCTTTCATTCGGTCACTCTGAGTCACATTGGTGACCGGCAAATTGGGATCTCTACCAAAGCCCCACAGGAGCTGCCCCCTTCCAGTGCCCTGTGTAGGTCTCCTGAAGGCAGACGATAGGACAGGGCTCTGCACAGAGAAGGTCACTACTGCTGTTCCTCGAGCAACTCAACCAGTAGGACTGGACACACTGGGAAAGCGTGCCCTTCCAGCGGAAGAGGCACACTGCGGAGTCACCCTCTCCCCAAAGGGAGTTAAGCGACAATTACTCACGTAAAGGCTGCATTTGGCTGCAAGCTCTAGAGAAGGCAGATGGTCTGCAAGGGAAACACGGCTTTAGTAGATATACCGTGGAATACACACGACCCACATGGCTGAGGTGAATGTGCAAGTATGAGCCAGTCGTCGTGAGAATGCGCACTCCCTGTTCCTTCAGGGGAACAAGGGCTGCCTCTGCGACTTTGGTGAAGACACAAGGCGATAGGGACAGCCCAAAGGGCAGGACCTTGTACTGATATGCCTGACCCTCGAAGGCGAACCGCAGGAATGTCTTGTGTTGTGGGAGGATTGAAACATGAGATCCAAAATCCAAGATCAGTCGTAACCCACCACCTTTCTTGGGAACAATGAAGTAAGGGATCGAGGAAACTGCTCTTTTATTGATGTTTTGGGGACCGCTAGCTGCTGGGCCAGTGGCGGAACAGAAACAAAATGAAACAAAAGATTCTCCACCCAGCCCTCCTCCGGGGGATGGAGCGGTGCAGCCTCCTCCATCACTGGGTCGCCCGTCTCAGGGCCTCTTGCAGCTGGATTGGAGGGGGCTTGGACGGGCTGGGCTTCCTGCCTGCGACCAGCTCTACGATGCGGCCTGGCCCCACGCCAGCAGATTTCCTCTGACGCAGGATGTGCTTGATCTCCTCAGTCTGCTTCTGGGCTGCCGAGAACTGCTGGGCAAAGCATGGCCATGGACCGCTCCACTGAAGGGATTCCCATATACCCCAAAGCGGCCCCATCATCGAGGGAGGTGAGGGGGAGGAGCTGCAAGATTTGTTTCGGGCACGACTTTGTTGAAGAATGAAAACCAGCGCGACCCCCACCGAGAAACCACTCATCCAGCCTTGAAGGATCGGGACGCAGTGGGGGATTCCACTCGAGCCCGACCTTTTCAGCCGTCAACTCTGGTTCTGGATCGGGCAACACTACCTCACCCGAAGGGGGAAATGCAGCAGAGTCATCATCCCCGGAGAGAGAGGGCTCGCTCTCCAATGCAGCTATGGACTCTCTGTGACATCTCTGTGACCGCCCAACTCTAATGGCAACTCCACCGGCTGCGGAGTGCCTGAGGAGTGAGGGTTCCCTTTTGGGGAAGCCTTCACCGTGATCCTCAGATAACCTCTGACGCCACCAGACACAGTGCTGCCCCAGGTGCCGGGACGAACACTGGATCGCGGCAGCGGCAGAGGGACTCCGCCATGTTTGACATAGCGACTTTTATGCAACTCCGAGACGATCATGTACCCACAGTGAGCACTCGGCTCCGAAGCGAAGAGATAATGATGCCTTATCTAGCTGCATACTTATACTCACACAGTGATCAGCTGCAGCTGGATGCAATTAGTGCATGCCAATGACCATTGGCTTGTTTTTGTTATACTCGAAGATCGAGATCCCAATTCGTCAGTCAACGACGTGACTTGGAGTGACTGATTGAAAGGGAACAGCACTGATTTGAAATGTAAATCTTTTTGTAATATAATAGATGCTTTTACTGTAACTATTGATCAGTTTAATACATCATTTAAAATCTAAACAAAAATAAACAACTAAATAACTTACTATACTGGATACATTCAAATACAGACAAAGTTAATAATTGTTCAATTGGTAATAATGGTTAATAATAAATTATAATGTTTTATGCAATGTTTTAATAATTTCAATATTATAATTAACTGTGGTACACAAAGAATATGCAGACTTTATATGCAGGCATGTATTTACACTGTGTGTATATATATATTATTTTAGTTTATATTTTTAAATTTTTGTTTTTCAAATAAATATGGACATGCATTAATTGCACAGCACCACCATTTCTTCCATGTTACCCAGAAGAAAGTCAGTAATGGTTTGGTTTGGAATGAAATAACAACCGAAATTTGATCTACTTAAGCCATATGGGCTACTTTTATGAACTGCATATTGCAACAAAAAAAAGAAGAAAAAAAAAAAAACATAGTCAACCCATTTCTGTACGTGCAGTTTTTTTGTACTGTTCTGGTTGCTTTTGCCAAGAACACATGAGTGTGTGCTCCTGGCCCTGTCACTGACGCAGCTGTGATAGCGTTCATACAGAGCTTGAGTCCTGTTACCATCTGAACGCCCATCTGAGCATCCAGCACTTTCTAATATGTAAACTAGCAAACGTCAAATCCACAATATGTTTGCCTGCCTGCTTTGCATCTCCTTTGGGGGGGAACGAAACAGTGGGCGATGAGCCAACAACTTTTACCTGTGACACTGTCACTCAGAAATCACCTGCAGAAATCATGCAGCCAATTACAATTATCTATAGTCAGAACTGAAACCGATGCACTGTCTAGTAAATAACATTCCTCGCATTAGCTTATCAAACACAACCCTGATATCTCCCTTTGTGTTCAACGTGTTTACCAAACACTCGATGCCTGCAGACGTGTCAGCGCCCACACACCGAATGATCTGTCGGAGTATTTGCGTGTGTTTTGGTTTGGGGCACATCAGCGAGAGCGCTTTCCCAGGATGCATCGAGGGCCCGGATTTTCTGCAGAGGTTTGTGAAAGGATGCGTCACTGAGAATGGCAGTTGAACATAAACACCTCTAACAAGCCGAGAATGCTGGAGAAGAAAGGACAAATAGAACAGCGAAATCCCCAATTCACAATCCCAGCTATCCTGTTCTTTCTATCAACAGAGCGTTATTCGTTCACTAAGCCTTTTTCTACGTGACACGTCTCTCTCTGTTCAATAAAGCTGACTTTCTATGTCTCCACTAGTTGCCCTTTCATTTCTCAGAGCAGGGACTGTTTTTTCTCTTAGCTGTGAGAGAGAAAAGCAGGCGAGTCCCTACAGGTGAGGGGGAGCTTAGCATCCATCATGGCTTTTTCCTGTAACTCAAAGCAAACTGTCATGTCATGTCAGAGAGATTGCCGGTGCTACTTGAGCACAGTGCCAGCGCCTTGTTTAGCCGAGTCCTCTCTCTCTCTCTCGCTGCATCGCCTGCAGCAGCGGCTGCAGAGTCAGACACAAACAGCCATTTTCCTGCTGCCAGGTGCTGAGTGCGTACGACTAACTTCACAGCATCTGCCTGTCTCTTTGAGGAGCCATCTCGGGCAATGAGAGCTGAAGTAAACACGTATGTTTATACACTATGAAAGCAACATGTGTATATGCACACTTTATGTTTTCACCCAAACTTTGTATTTAATCAAAGGAACCTGAGAGCTGTCAGGACGTATAAGAAAGTCACCGGCTAAAAACACATCCTGAGCGCTAGCTATGCCTCCTGGCATTAAAAGAGGACCTGTCTGAAGACCCATTCACACTGACGGCGATTTTAATCGCTGAAGGTCGACAGGTCACTGTCATGTTGGCAGCTAGAAGACATTCCTGCTGCTGGATGCTTTAGTGTTTCAACATGCGCAACTGGCTGTAACTCTTCAAAATGCATTGTCGGGGGAAAATTAATGTATCTTTCTATTTTGGTAACGAATCAGTTTTGATAAAAACTCACATTCTGCAGAGAAATGTTTTTGATTGGATGTAAATTACAGCATTGTGTACAGTAATGTGTTATATCTAGTCTAATCGCATTTAAAGTAAACATTTTTATTTACATAATGTATATGTGTACTGTGTACATTTGTTTTATATATATATATATATATACACACACATACATACAGTATATATTTGGAATATATGTATATATTTATATTATATAATATTATATATAAGTACATCCACAGATATGCTGCTGTGAGCCGGGATGCATCAGTAAAATTCTAATTGTAATTGCACTTCGAAAGTACCTACATATGGGGTTTGAATAAAATTGGAAGAAAAAAAAATCTGATTTCATGTGTTTTGCTGTCAGCCTGAACTAATGTTATCACACAGTCATCGTAAATTTAAACAAGGTACACATAACTCACCAGCAGGTTTGACTCCACTACCAAGCTCCTTATAGGGCACCTGCAGAGTAGTGTCCAGAGTACGGAATCCCTCTTTCAGAGAGTGCTGTTTATAATACTCAACCAGTTCCTGGACAGAAAAATCACATGTTTACATGCTTATTTCAGGGATTTCCCCCTGTAATTTTAAGTTAATATTCCGATAAGTATCAACAAATTTACGTTCACAATTCTCTTTTAAGTTTGTTAATGGTTAAATCACATGCAGGTAAACGAAATATAGTTTGTTTGTTTTTTTCACATGCTCAAATATAGCCCAATCCCAGAGAATTCCCCATAGTCCCAAGCTGGGACAAGAATAATTGGGAGTGAGAAGGGATGCCAGAAAAACTATTGTGGGAAAGAGGTAAATTGGCTGTATACATGTACTATCATGCTAATTAAGTTAATTATCTGAACATCCTCCACCTGTGCTGAAAGTGTTGAACTCCTGAACTTTGTTAACAAAACATCATTTACTTTTACATTTTTATGAGTTAATTCATTATTACCTTTCCAACAGCTGAAGTTTATCTTAGCATAACAGCTACAATTTCTTATACATAAATGCTGTTTTATGGATGTGCACCATGATAATACTATTCTTGGAATACCATGATATATGAAATAATAATCATTCAGCACTATTGTATACATTAAAGCCTTACCTTACAGTACACACTGTCACCACAGCATATTTTATATGGAGAACTTGATCATTTTAAAACCATGTAGAAGAAAATATAACAAGTTTGCATTATTGATGATGGATAATAGCTGGGCTCTCCCATTATTAATTATGCTAATGAAATACAGAAATATGCAGATCAGCACATGTTCTGGTTTTTCGATAAAAAAAGCTCAGGTCTCTGCAGCACAGCTACCGACACTAAATTATAGCACCCTACATATGTATTCATACGGCGATGATAAATAGAGCAAATGATGAGGAGGACCATTGCTTCTGTGCAACTCAAACCAACTTACTAAAACAGTCTTGAACGTCCTGCTTTCAGCAATGTAGAAGCAGCCCTCCTTGGTGAGGATCTTAATGTGTTTTACATCATTGCTGTACCTGCAGATGACAGAGAATTACTTTAACCGTTCCAATATACAATATTTCCACTTTCAAAACACTTTCAAGCAATAAGTGAGTGTTAAAGGGACAGGTCACTTAAAATGTGAATTAAGTGAATGATGACAGAATTTCCATTTTTGAGTAAACCATGCTATAACAGGAGAAGAAGTGTTAGTGTTAAGTTTATTTTACAACAATGAACCATATTTATTAAACCCACAATTCCCTTTATTCCTTGTTTTTGAGCTTGTTGTGGAGAGTCAACTATAACCTAAAGATCTGGAATAGTGCTGTCAGTCCCTGACCACAGGTCAACACATTTAGAGGATAAAATATTTTGACAAAGACCTTGTGATTGGTCTAAACATGGAAAGAGGCTTCATCGGAGAATATGACTTTGCCCCAGTCCTCAGCAGTCCATTCTGATAACTGGGGCAAAGTCATA
>JAUCMS010000044.1:5822911-5835181 GCA_032357445.1 Enteromius radiatus | reverse complement strand
GCCTTTGAAACATATGAAGTGCTTGTAATTATATTTCAGTACATCACAGAAACAACTGAAACAAAGATCTAAAAGCAAGCAGTTTGGCAGCAAACTTTGTGAAAACTAACATTTGTGTCATTCTTAAAACTTTTGGCCACGACTGAATGTGATCACTCACTGACCACATCTATGCTACACATTAGTAGCTGTATGCAAATTCCATGATGCATAATACATTGGGTTGCATGGAGGGAAATGCATGAAGATCTAAGCTTTGCATGCAAAAGGACATTCGTACTTGGACCTCACGACTATCTGTCATGGCAATTTTATGCACAATAAAAAAACTCTGGCTCAAATGGGATAATAGCTACACGTACTTGATGCTGATGGCATACTCTCTGCTCTCCCGGCTCCTGTATCGCACCAGGTAGGTGCTATTCTCTCTCTCCACAAGCTCAGACTCTGCTTGGTGCCTCTCTATGGGCCCAGCAAACCTGCTCTCACAAGCCAACATGCATGTGGTTAAAACCAAAACATCATTGGAATAAATGCAGTTAAACATTTACTGTTGAGACTTACCAGGGCTGAGCTGAATAGTCTGCTGTCCTCGGTACCTAAGGATGAGAAACCTTATAAACAATGGCGTCATAATTATTCCAAACTTTTGGCCGCTGTTGTACTTTATATAGCTCACACAAATATAAATCAACAGCATTAAAATAATTATACAAGTCATACAAATACACATTCTTACACATGGGCAGGGTTTGACTGCATCACTTGGAAAGAAGCCAGTCTCTTGCGTTGTCAGGATTTTGCCCTGCCAAGAAGTGTGGATGTTAATTGCATTATATTTGCCTTGAGGCGATGCTCCCCCTCCTCTTTGCTTTAATAAATCTAAGACAATTAGCTCACAACAAGCAGTGAATCTCATTTAGAGCCACAGTTAATTACTGTTCAGCCCCTACCCACGGTTAAACTCCGTTACGCATCAGAATGAAAGCATCAACTAATGCTGAATAATCATACAGCTTCCACGGCGGAACCTCGTGAATCACGACACTCGCCATTGTTTGATATTGCTGCTCCGAGCATATTTGGATTTATGAATTACATTAGACCCGAGTTTCGTATTATGTTCTCGTGCAATAGATTGTATTGAGCAATCGCAGGCTGAATGCCAGTTTTAAAATAGGTTCATTTCTTGCATTGCTTCAGCCACAATTATCTGTATTTTTTTGGATAAAAACTGACAATATCCCCCTGACTCGGTATGAAACAACAGCTGGGAGGTTATAATGTGCTGTGAATGCGGTGGAACCAGATGCCAAAATTTAGCAGCCTATGATTGATTGTGGGTTTGTTTGACTGAGGGTGAAATGAGCCTTTTCTCAAACAACTATACTGCTAAATATATATATTTTTCTTTCCCAGCCCCCTTTAAGATCATCTTTAACAAGTATGAAATGAATTTCAAAAAAATGCACCTCCACCCCAAAATTAGATTGGAGCCCCAAACTGGAACTGTATTCATGATTTATTCGGCTTAATAATGTTTCGCCGTAGCTTTTGAAAGCCCTTTATATTTGTTACGCTACAGATAAGCGTATGATAAAGATTAAACTTATTACCCCATTAGAGTAAACAGTTGGCAGCCTAAAGGATCAAATTAAATTACAGTGATCGATTGCACTGTTCTGGCAACGGGACAGAGATAATTGTCTTCCAGTAACATGGGAGATGGATGCTTAGTGCTCTGTAATTCCATTCTTTGGTGTCATGGGACCCTGAAGATTTAGTAGCCTTATTAAGAGTTAAGTGTCGTTTCACACAAGATAAAATAAACCAGTGATGTGCATTATCATTCAACAGCAGCGCTTCTCGCTCCCCTCTATGACCTGCCTGGTGCGTGGAGAACTACGGCTGACACGCACGTCTAGCCGCTGCCTGTCTCAGTCTGTTGGCTCGGTGAATCTCTTGGCATCCATTTTTGAGCTGTAGGGTTTTTTCTAGCTCGGTGTGTGCTATCAGGCAGAAATGGCCCAGCATAAAGCATGGGAAATCTCGCTAAGTGTCTATTCCCCGCCGAGCTGTTCGTGATGCGTCGGCCAGATTGGAGCAACACCAGGAGGAAGATGAGGTTTTAGTGCCACCATAAACCATAGAGAAAAGAGCTACAGCAGCCCGGCACGAGCCAGAAATAAATAACGCAGGAACAGTCTGGGACAATAAGCTAGAGACACAACGGCAATGCCCAAACATGCCTGAACAAAGAGTGTGCTCTGTAGGCACTAAATCTGATAGCTCATTTAAGTATCGGTCCATATTAGAAAGCAAAATTTATGTTTTCAGTCATTTTTAATTGACACTTTTACTCTCAATTTTTATCCATTTAATTAAACCTTGCAGAATAAATGTGTTAATTTTCAAAAAAAGTTAAATTTATAATTAACCTAAATGGGCCGACAGTCTGTTGGCTATGGAAATACTTGTTACTGCATTTATCATTTGGTTAAAATGTCATAAGCCACGTTTGTTGAAAAGGTTATGTGTGCCCTATTTGCTTTGATGTATGTTATGATCAGACTTCAGGGTCCCATGACACCACAGAAAACAATTCTGCTATTTGGTGTTTAAATACTACTGTCCTTTATCTGACCTCCCACCAGGAGCTGTGAGGATCGGCACAGATGACCTCTATGACATCACCAATCTGAGCACTGAGCGGCGGCCCACCCAGAGGACAGGGAACCCCAAAATAGCCTCTGATGACCAGCATTTTTGGCAAACCTGTAAAATAAAATGTGACATAAAAGCAATATTGGCATGTTTTTTACCTACTTTATTTCTGAAAGTATTTGATTTTAGCTGACATCACCATCCCTCTCATGTTTCAACCCCTTAACTCCATATTGGCAATTTTCACAACCAGCAAATAATTTACAATGTAAACAATCAACTCATTTTCTAATTAAAGGCGTCAGATTATCTACGTGAGAACAAGCTTACCTTAAATACAGTGCAAGGAATTATGTAAAAGATTACAGGTAATATCTTATGAAACTGATAGAATAAAGAGCAATTAGGCCCTCTTAGTTTATAGTTAGTTTATAAAATGAATTTCACATCAAGAGACATAACCACTGTTCAGTGGGTGGCCTTTCTAAACCCAAAGCGATTGTCCACTCTTTCACAAAGGACAAATAAAGTGACGCACAACAGCAATTATTCTTTCCACAATCCTATCCACTAAATCAGAGGCAGTAACACTAACCAATGACAGTGAAGGATATCATCTGAGGCCGTTTCTTACTCTGGAGTCTCAGTGTATGGCGGTTAATAAGGCTGGGGAACAACATAAACTCCCCCTGAAGCATTAGACAGAGCCTGGGAGTTTCTCCTAGCATAAAACGGCTCCTAGTATCCAGTCTATAAAACTTGTTGTTTTTAATACTGCCAGGTGCCCGGGTCTTAAAGTAGACAGTAAAAACAGTTGTTTTACATGTACTGGAGAGGTTTATGGAGATCTATGCCTCTAGACTGAACTGCATCCTCCGTTACAAACCAAGTCTTTGCTTTTAAAACCGTTCTCAGTCAGTTTTAGCGATTTCTCAGAGATGTTACATGGCACAGTTTTAAGTATGGATGTATAGACCACAATATGGGCTTTTTTTTTTTTAGAGAGATACCAAATGATTCGATGTTTTACCATGTCCACTCCCACTCTGTTGTCTTTAAAAACATTAACTTAGCTATTTTAAGTGTAAAATCCTTATGAGAATATTTTGTCATTATCATTTAAATCTGGCTAACAGTCAAATTATTTGTAATAAATCAACATCTCAGGGGTTTCAAATCAAAATATGACCTTCTGTTATGAAACAGGACATTGATTCCGCTGTAGAGGACACCAGGACCTAAAGCATGCTTTTTACACATTTTGGAAAACACAGCAAATGAATAGAGAAAAAACATTATGGTAATTAGAATAGAGAACACTTACTAACTATTAACTATGATTTTTCCTTAAAAAAAAAATCTAATTTGCTGCTTATTTATAGTTAGTAATGTAGTTGATAATTTTGAGTATTAGGAATGTAAGGTCATGTAGAATAAGGTATTAATATGTGCTTAATTAGCACTGATAAATGGCTAATATTATAGTAATATGCATGCTAATAAGCTATGATGTACAGTATAGTGGCATATGCATGTATGTATGTGTAGCTGAAGTCTCTTATGCATTTATTTGATCAAAAACTGTAAAACAGCAATATTACACAATATTATTACAATTTAGGTTGTGGTTTTCTTAATCGCAAACAATAATACGATACAGCAGTGGCAATAATGGACAGAACAGAGGAGTTTTCCTGCCACTACAGCCCACTCAATTGACCCTGGCAGCTTTGACTGGTGCTCAGCAGCCCTTGCCTGAAGCTAACTAAAAGGATCACACATGTTTGACATCCCAGGTGTTTTATGTGGTGTTCACCAGGAGTGTCAAATTTGTGACAAAATTCTTAAACCATAACATACAAGTACGGTTTTCTCAAAGCCTGAAACAACCCATCCACGTGAAGAAATTGAGGATGGCATTGAAGAGAAACTTGACTTAACTTGATTTGGGGTTTTTTTCAGCTTATCAACTGCCTAAATAAAGATGTTCAACCTGCTGAAACTGGTGTGAACATTAGTCGTGCTGAAGAAAGAATCCATTTACGCATTTGTTCAGATCACACTTTCTCAATACAAGCACTTAATCCTCTACGGTTACGGAGAAGTACAAAGTTGTAGAAGTGAATGCTTCAATTAACACAGCCAAATGTGCAAGAGCTGTTACATTGGAGAGAACTGTGTAGGTAATGAAGAAAATAACTGTGAGCTTCAGTTTCACTCAAGCTTATTTAAAAGTATCACAATGGTCAAAACACTGTTAAATCATATTATACTGTAATAAAATAAGCAAGGTCATTTTGTTCCATTTCTATAATATACTGTTTTGACCACTTCAACATAAAGACACCCATTTCATCCTCGACAGCATGGGTAAGTCTCTTCAGCACTTCAGGAATGTTATTTAGTCCCAGAAGAGCAAAACCGAACGGCAGCAATTTTTAAAATCAGCACTTGTTTAAGCTGAGCACGAAGTTTCACCATTCTGAAAATAAAATGATGTGGTAGTGTTTTTGGAGGCAAATGAGAATCTCTCTGTTTACAAGTAATTCTTCTGAGAATTACAAAACATATAACAAGGTCGGCACACAGTTGCCATCTAACTTTACTTTCAAACTACTTTAATTGTTTTCTTACCAGAAACGTGATGTTTTGAGCTGATTGCTTATTTTGTTTTTAGTTTTGCATATGATCGTGACATGGCTCTGGGAATGTGACTGGTGATGAACAGAATATTCTATAAAATTGAGTTTTTTAATGATAAATTATTATTTTTATTTTTTAAGTGTATTGGTTGTTTGTTAAATTTCATAGCAATAGAAAGTCCATGGGCTTTTTTTCCCAAGACTGTAGTTTATAGTTAAGATGAATGCAAGTTTCTCAACATTTTTATTCATATTTGGCCTTTGCTTGTTTCTTTCAAACAGTGTGACAGATGAATTTGAAAAAGTACAAATTCTGGATTAATATGAGGTCATAAAAGTGTGTGCATCATAATTGCTGTTTAAAATAGTTTTAGATGCAGTGAGTTGCACACTGCACAAATATTCCCAAAAGTATTTAACTACCCAAATATTATTGCATGATAATGGAGATAATCCCTCATCATCATTCTGATGATACACAGTGTACTGGGACGGCCACATGGATCTGAATTCAAAGAATTACTCGCTGAGCTCCCAGCAATTAGCACCTGAATAAACCTCTTCATATGAACAACAATAAGGCTGATGATGTGAAACAAAAGACTGTATGTAGCAAGTTAAATGTTTAAAATAAAAGCACATAAAAGAGTTTTACACCAGTCTTGACAACTTCACAGTCTATATACAGAAGCATGCTGAAGAGAAAGACACCTACTGTACCTTGGTCTTCTTGTTTCCTAGGTTTTGTCTTTCTCTTTGAAATTAGAGAAGAGAGAGAATATCATTAACAGATCCTCTGCAATATGAACACACTCAGCTATTATTATCTACTCTTTGCAACACTGGTAAAATATTGTCAAAATGAATTTACACACTGACACAAAGAAACATTGATTCTGTTATGCCTGTTTAAGGTGGCATTCTGTCAGTAGAATGAACATACATTTAAATGAACATAAAACATACTTCAGACAGAATTATATAGTACTTTTCTTCTTTGGATTCTTTCAAATATCAATAAAGGAAAATCATTTTTAGCCTGGAAATACCATCTCTGAAGAGTATTAAACTATTTAGATTTAGATGAATTTGTCTGTTTGTTTTACCTCTGGTTTTTGAACAGCAGCACCTGAAATCATGATGAAAGAGAAAAAGAAGAAATTGTAAAGGCAGCAAAAATGACAATTCTGTGGCATTATTTTAAAATCTAGTTTAGACTATTATAAACCTCTTCAGCAAGTAAATAAAGTAGAATTATTTGCTTTAGGTCTAGAGCGACATACTAAGAGGACATTCATAGATTGTTTTTCTTGAAATTTATAATGACTTGTTTATTTACTATTGTTGTTGCTTTATATGCATGCACACATGCATACATATATATATATATAGCTTTTATAGCTATAGTAAAGGACTGTTCAAGCTCTGTGTTACCTTCAGACTATGGTATGACAGTTTCATTACAACACCCACTGAAATATTTATAGTATGTCTCAAAACCCATGAATCTCTGACATGAAAAAGAATCTGAAATTATCTGGGTATAAATTCCAGGAATACATATAATTCTTTTAACAGTGAAATGCCAACTAGGTTAATGCAGAGGCTCTTTACTGACCATTACCTGGCCTTCCACAGGCTCCTAGTTTTCCAAGACAACCCTTATGAGCCCCGTTTCCGCATTTAGGACAAAGGTAGCCTTGGTTAAAAATTCCCCTAAAGAGCAGAAGGACCATTCAGTTACATATAGAATAAATGGAAAAAATGAAAATGCAGCTATCTTTGCAGGTTACTCATCATCAAGTTGTTTCGAATTTAGATATTTGTAAACATTTGAAACACAATCATATTCATTCATCCATAAAACAAGCAATCTCATTTAACCCAAGTCTTCAAAAAAAGATACTGTATGATAAACATATTACATTATATTGACATTTAAGCACTGATCAATGCACATGGAGCTCAGGAGTGGGCGATAATGATAGATATGATTAACAGGTAGAATAGACGTCAGAGTTAAACACTCACATGCCGTTGCTGTGCTACTGCATATGATATAAAATATATATCATGTGATATATGATCATAAAAACCTATCATTTGCTTGTTTTTAAGAATTGCGGTTAAATAATTGTTAAGCCATTTAAACACAATTAACAGCAAAAGAGCTAGAACTAGTTTTGCTATATGTGCGCACTGTCCGAGAGACATTTTTGATACGGTGCGTGTAGAGCATGGGAGAACTGAACAGTTTTTTGCCTCTTTACAGGCATACAACTGTTACATACACAGACTTATACTGTATGTGTCATAATGCCCATCCTTCCAAACATCCTTGTAAACACAGTAATTTAGGTCTTAAGTTAAAACAAACAGATGAGAAAGAAAACACATGCGGCCAGTAGCCTATATTAGATTCAGCTAGGTCATAAAGACATCTGAGTCACTTTTGTAACTTTAATACGAAGAAATACATATTTAATTTACACAGTGAAGAATATGCACTTTTTGCACATTTGATTACTTTACACAATGTATGTAGCCAGGGTCGTTGCTAGTGGGGTGAAAGGTGATGACAATAATTCTGCACCCGCACACTGTATTCTGTGCACATCACACAGTTTAATTTGTATCTTTGTTATATTTATTTATTTATTTATTTGTGTTGCTTGCATGATTTCAATCAAGATCCATGGGTACAACCTGCACCGGGTACCCAGCTACGCCCTTTATGTAGCATTTATTTTGTTCTACTGTAGATATTTGGTCCTACTGTTTGTAATTACTTTCTTATTTCTAATTTAATCACTGACTGTTTACTTTTTTATAGTATTAGTCTAGTATTATTTTTTGTTGTTTTTTTGATATTGACACTTGTGGAAATGAAATGTCTATGGTATCAAACATTTTGAGTTCATAAAGACAAAGCAGAAATAAGTACAGTATACCGTGATATATACAGATATTGTTAGCATGAAATAAAATTACTCATAGTGATATAGGATTATGGTCATATTGCCCACCCCTATTGGAGCTCATGAAATTTAAAAGAAGCTCAAGCTTGACATGCCTATAAAATGATACCCTCTGTGGAGTGGCCTTGAGTACACTGCCTTCTCTGAGGTATGAGTGAGACATGTTTCCTTCTCTGCAGAGACCCTTGCTAAGTGCTTCAGCTCTGAGGAGACCTGTTTCTGCAGGTTCCTTCAAACTTGGTTAAATGGGACCCATGTTCAGAGAGCATGGCATGTGTTCAGCTACCAGTCCCTCATGAAGCCCTGTTAGACTGCCCCTTCTAGTCTAATGTTGCTTTTGGTCAAGCTAGGAATTGTGCCCCTTACTTTAAGTTTACCCCTCCCAGTATGAGCTATGAGGGTCTGTCTCAGCATCTGAACTCCATGTGCAAGAATACTGAATTGTCAGTCCCATCACTGTCAACTCGGTTGGTTAATTTTGTCTTTGGTGGGAGCCTGTTGCTCACTGTTGTGATCCCCATGTAAGCTGAATCCCATTTCTGATGCCCCATATAGGCAGTCGGGGTATCACTTGACAATGCTCCCTTTACTGTGGGAGTTGAGAGTTAGAAACTCTGCCCCTAGTCTACTGACCTCCGTTACGGTCAAGCTGGGTTTCTCTGTCATTACTGAGAGTCAAGCCCTCTGATCCTTGAGCTCCTTGGCAGGAAGACCAGGTAGGTTAGCTGCTTGGTGCTGTCCTGGTGAGTTGCCTCTTTTTGGTTCAGCCTAGTAGTGCAGGGGTCATCAAACTTGACCCTGGAGGTCATGCAAAGTTTAGCTCCAACTTGCCTCAACACACCTGCCAGAAAGTTTAAAGAATACCTAGTAAGAACTTGATTAGCTGGTTCAGGTGTGTTTGACTAGGGTTGGAGCTAAACTCTGCAGAACACCGGGCCTCCAGGACTGAACTTGGTGACCCCTGACCTAGAGGGTCTGTTGCTGTTGCTAAGTCTTGATTTGCACCAGCTATCATTTCTGAGCATTCTTTCTGTGTATAGACATCTTGTTACCGACCTTGGACTATCTACTCTGTTATCCGCCTGCCTCTGTTATCCGCCTGCCTTGTGTAGCCCAACTCTGTCTCTGCCTTGCCTTGCCTTGCCTTCAGTGCTCTGTTTGCCAACCCTGACCCAGCCTGTACGATTTCCCTAAATAAATGCTGCGTATGGATCCACATGCCTCTGAACGTCCTTCAAGGACAGCGCATCTTCACTCTGCCATGTTGGTAAAGCCCGCTCTGAGGACCATTATACAGATGATGCGTGCACAGACTGTGCAAATAAAATGCATGCGCAAAAAGCACTGGTCCATGCCCTCAGTGTGTGTAACAGTCGTGAGCAGGTACTGGCTGTACCTGTGCTCAATAAGAACGAGGAAATCACAGATATACTGTTCCGAAAAAACATTGGGAATGCCATATTGTTAGATTGCCCGCTCCCGTTCAAATTACACCAGAGTTACCGACCGCTACCGCGTTTTATGCAGAAATTTATTCCCGCGCCGTGAGAAATCTGGTCGGGTCCTGCGGTACAGTACCGCGGGAATGCAGACCTCTAACTTGAGCAGCCCAACTAATCAATAACGGCATTCGTTGACAAAGAATTACATCATCGATAATTATCGATTGTAATTGATTAGTTGTTGCAGCCCTACACACATATTTTTAAAAAACAAAGCACTATAACAACATGACATTCACAAAGCAGTCTGCAGTGAAATGATTTGCGCAGACATAAAAACATTTAGGTAGATTTTGAGGTGCATTACCTTGAAAAATAGAAGTAACCCACTGTGTCCTCAGCAGCTCAGATGTTGGGAGAAGATTAAGATTTTATATCTTAAAGTACAGTCTTTCATCCAAACACAGAGCACCGGGACTGCTTACGAGACATTGTTGATGTTACAGCTGCTCAATTGCAGAGAAAATGGAGGAATGCAGAGCTTTCAGTCAACCCCTGTGGCCTGACGCTATGTAATGTGATGTCGCATTGCACAGAGAATCAAAACGGTATATTTAAAAGGTATTAAAAAATGAGCGGTTGGATTTTTATCATTGTAGGGTGATTGTCAACACACATTTATGTCCAAACACCACGTAAAAATGGATTTGGCTTAATAGTGCCCTTTAAAGGAAGCCTTCGAGCTCTGCCCTGGGTTCGGACTTCCTCAAGCCCAGCTCTTAAACAGGTAAGTTGGCTGGGTATGCAGCTCAGGCATTTGACCAAAAGGGGATTGTGTCATTGACAGCCATCAAGGCATCTTAGAGACAACTCCCATAAACTTGGAAGAGTTGTACTTAGTGCTTGACTTGGTGTTTGGCATGCACTCTCCTATGGCAGCTTGGGTATACTGTTCCCCATAGCAACCATGAGATGATGCAGTTTGAAGTTCCCTCTGAAGGAAATATCTTAGGTTACGAGAGTAACCCTGGTTCCCTGAGAAGGGAATGAGACACTGAGTCCTCAGAAAGCCAAGGTTTTGTAAGACTGCCTTCAATATAAGCTATTTTTATACTAACAGCAAAGTTTTGAGTTCTGAAACTTCCAGAAACTGTTTTTTTTTTTACACAATGTCAAAAGATCAACAGAATTTTGGTTTCTCAGTTCATGACTCATTTAACTTATTTCAGCAAGCAAAATGTCTAAGAAGTGCGAAGTCAGCTTACCGGAGAAGCATATGACAGGAGCTGCAGCTGGTAGCCCTCTCAAAAGTGTGCATCCTAAATTGATGGGAGTTAAATGTGGCATTCTCAGGCCGAATATTAGATCTGAAATAGAAAACCAGAAATAAGGTAAAGCAATGGTGCAAAGTTGGCTGATTGGAAAAATGAACAAGACAAACTGCTTGTTTAAGAGAAGAGTGTGAACAGGGGCCAAATGCTGGTGAATGTTGGGGCCCATGAGGCCAGGACAAGGCCTTCTAATTCCGGGCATGAATCACAGCAGTGGGGAAGCTCTTTACCTGAATGACTCTAAGATTGATTCTTGCATCAAGAGAGCTGTGTGCATGCGGCAGGTGTATTTTGCTGTTTGAATGCGCCCCTTCAGATTATCACACAGTCAACCACATGTATATGTGTACAGAAACACATTTTTAAAGGGTGACATATAAATCAAGCGGGAGTGGAAACATCATTACAGACTCTCAGCACAATCTTTAACCAACACAATTTCTAAATCAGAACTCTTGTTAGTTTTCCTCCCTGTCTCTCTTTTCATTTCTTCCAGAATAAATACATTGTGCTATCAAATCTCAACAACATCCCAGGCCCAGGATGTCACCATCTATTAGAAACGAAGAAAGCTGCTTGACATCAAACGACATCATAATAAAAACGCTGAATGCCTTATTGAAAGATGATGTGTGCATTTGTCATGCGCACTTCTTCTCTGGAATTTGCATTGACCAGGGACCCTTTGAATGCAGTGTGAAAGATCACCTCAGAATTATTTTATTTAAAATTACAATATTTGTCATGTAAAGAAATCATGTAGGAAATTGTATTGGACTTTCTTGTTCAAATTGTGTTCCTTTTTGTTGAATGATTCCCTTTTATTGTCTTCCCCTGTGTGTATATAAACTAAGTGTTATTGTAACTTTAGTTCAATAAAGTACCCCTTGCATTTAGATCCTGGAATTCTGAGATTGTCACACTTCACAGTTCCACTGAGCAAAGAAAGTCATTCAGGTTTGGGCCGACATGAGGGTGGTGACAGAATTGTGAGTTATGGTTTGAAACTCACATGGCCATCTCAAACTGGTCCAGCCATTTCTTCTTCAGCTCTTTTGTCTTGAACAGGAACTCAAATCCACTCTGCCCCTGCTGGTGAGTGAGGAAGAACCCATAGCACCACTGCCAGAGGACAAGAAAAATAGCAGTTTTAAAATACAGCTTAAACATAGTTATGATATATATAATCTCATATACCTCAAGATGTTTTGTT